>ML170232.1:86073-134126 GCA_004355085.1 Rickenella mellea | reverse complement strand
GTGCTGACTCTCAGTCGCACCTGCCTTCAGGAGACTTCCCATCTCTTCAGCGTGTTGAGAAACGTCGTGACGAGGACGAGGACGATGAGGGAAACAAGTCACGCAATGGAGTGCGCAACGGGGGGGACGAGTTTGAGGACGTGTGACAATGGCGAGTGCGGCGAAAGGGAACAAGTCGCACAACACGGTTGTGCGACGAGAGGAACGCAGTAGGAGGCGACATAGCGATGGCGAGTGCGACGAGGGGAACAGGTCGCGCAGTAGAGATGCGCAACGAGAGGATCGAGTTTGAGGACATGTGACGATGACGAGTGCGGCGAAGAGGAACAAGTCGCGCAATACGGTTGTGCGACGAGAGGAACGCAGGAAGCGACGTGGTGATGACGAGTGCGACGAAGGGAACAGGTTGCGCAATAGAGATGCGCAACGAGAGGGACGAGTTCGAGGACGTGTGACGATGACGAGTGCGGCGAAGAGGAACAAGTCGCGCAGTACGGTTGCGCGACGAGAGGAACGCAGTAGGAAGCGACGTGTCGATGACGAGTGCGACGAGGGGAACAGGGAGCGCAAATAAGGGAGCGCGACGAGCGTGATGTGAGACGGTGTGACGGTGGGCGTGCAGCGCGGGCAGGTGCAACGAGAGAGGGAGCTGGTGACTGGTGTGTGAGGGCACTACACAAACGCGGGGATGGAAGTCAGATATACAATGAGGGGTAGGTGGATCATGTAGACGAAGAGGGGGCTGACAAGGCAGGCGAGGTGTGAAATACATATATTCGAAGGGTACGGACAGGCGCTCATCATAAAACGGGATATATACTCTATTGAAAATGAGAAATAGCGCGCGATGGATCGCGCTCGCAAAGGGGAAGGGATCATGGGGGAGACAGGGGGAGCACGACGTAAACGACGATGGAGTAGCTGATGCTGTCTATCAATAACGTGAGGTGCCGGACTGAACATGGACTATAGTATATAAAGCTGAGCGCTGCGACTCGCGAACTCTGTCGCATGGTCGCGTCTCTTCGCGACATGGACTCAATGGTTGTAGGAGGACGCGGTCGTCGCAGTCTGGTCGTGCGCAAGCGCGATCATCGCGGCTTGTATTTCCAGAATCGCTTCGTTGAGCGCTGCAATGTCGACTGTCTCTTGTTTGACAGTAGCGCTAGTGGAAGGTGCAGTTGGTCGCGACGTGCCTTCGCGACTGGTTTCCACAGCTGTGCCAGAGAGGAGGAAGTCCGCGGCTGCGGACACGGTCGCGATCGTATAGGGATCGTCAGGGTGGTGCGCGATATTGGTGATCTCGAGGCGGTTCCTTAAGCGAGGTAGTAGATCTCCTGAGAACCCTTGCAGGAAGGCGCGCTGGCATTCAGTCTCTGATGCGCGATCGTGGGTCCTGAGGTGTGCGCTGATGCGCGAAAAAGCGCGACTATACACGCCGAGTTTGAGTCTACTTGTGATGGGCTTCCTCGCGCGCTCCGCGACAAGGTCGTCCATGTCTTGCATGCGGTATTGTCTGGTGAGGTCTGCTCCTGGGTACAGCGCGAGAACGGCAGTCTTGAAGTTTTGGTACACCTTCGGCACAGCCGCATATGCAGGGAGCGCGGTCCATAGCTCTGCATCTTCGCGACGCGCGTATCGCGTCGCCCACGTTATGGTGTCCTCTTCGCTAAGCACCACGTCGTGCGCTGCGATCTCAACGTCTTCGAAGAATCGCGACAGCTGGCTTGCCGCGCCGTCAAACCGTGGGGCAGAGTGGTGGCTCCTAGCTGGCATGCGACGAGGTGCGGCCATGATACGCAGTTGGGTGTGACGAGTTTTTATGGGAATGGTATGGGAAAAGGGACCTCTAGGGTCAGACACTGACACCCCCTCGCGGTGGGCTCCACTTGAAGAGATGGGAAGTCTCCTGAAGGCAGGTGCGACTGAGAGTCAGCACCGAGTTCGTCACTGGGGACGATAGTGTCTATAAAAGGGGAGGGGATGATGACCAGGAGAGGTGAGGAGTATGGGTTGGTAGATGTGAGAATATGAAATGAGCACGTAGCGACGAGTGACAAAAGCGCGATGAAAGAGAACGAGAGCGCGACGTGGAAACGCGAGAGCGCAACAAGATCGCGAGAGTGCGACGTCGACACGCAAAAGCGCGATAGAGATAGCGAGAGCGCGATGAGAGACAACGAGCGCGTAACGAAGGAAGGACGAGGATACGATGAGAGAAGGGACAACAGCTAGCGGAACACTTGTTCTTCTGCAGCGCAGTGAGATGATGGGGGGAAAGTGCCAAAAGCGTCTATTGGAAAGTGGGAGTCAAGCTTAAGTAGGTTACAACACGTCTAACTACTTCTATTCTGTGTCTGATGATGCCTCGCAACTCCAGCCAATGGCAAGCCGCCGTCTCTAATGCAGGGCGCCATGTTGCGGTCGAGCGTCTCGATGCGGCTTGATAGCGTGGCGACGTCGGGTATAGGCGCGCATTGGGACAAAGGGCGCTGACGGGTACGCGGGTATGAGTCGGGCCGCGCGTCGTGAGGGCGATAAGGTCGGTTGGGGTTGTGAAGTGTGTGTGAGAGGTGTGGTGGGTTGAGCGATGGTATGTAATGAGGTGTGCGATGCGCGAGTTAGTGTTGCGCATTGTCGTGCATGTGCGTCTGTATCGCGCTCGATGGTCGGCGTCGCGACCTTACGTAATAGGTTCGCGACCTTGTTCGTCGTGATGGTGGGATGTTGTGGACGAGATCGGGACGCAGTAAGAGCTCCAGCTCTACACCACGTAATAGGTTCGCGACCTTGTTCGTCGTGATGGTGGGATGTTGTGGACGAGATCGGGACGCAGTAAGAGCTCCAGCTCTACACCGCGCGGGTTGCGGGTACGGGTACTTGCGGGTACGGGTACTTGCGGGTACGGGTACGGGTTGCAAAATCTGTACTTTTCCTCAACACGTACCCATTGCGCGGGTCGCGGGTTCGCTTACGCGATGACAAATTGTACTTTAGATAGTTGTATTCTCGTAAAATAATGTATTTGTGTCGATAAATTACTAATATAAGGTTACAAACGGTATATACCCGTCGCGGGTCATCACCCGCGTGCAACCCGTCGGTATCCTGCGGGTTTTCTGACCCGTACTTGCGGGTACGGGTTTTGACGGGTGCGGGTACGGGTCACGCAAAATGACCCGTGGGTTACCCGTGGCAAACACTACCCACTCATGAGGCATTTGGCGAAGTATTCAACATTTTTGTCTGCAGTTCACCAGGATTGAGGTGTGGGCTATGATTTTGGCTGGACGTTCATAAGGCTATAAATATGTGGAAATTTTCTAAAGGAATGGAAAAAGAACTTCACACACCGTCCCCATCCTTAGCATGCCAATTTGGGCTTTTGGGTTTCCCTCATGGCGTAATAGACACCTTGCGGAGACTGAATTTCGCGATTTTCCGCGGAGTTCGAATTTCGTGTGCGCGCACATATGTACTTTTTTTCTCCGTGAATCGTATATTGCTCCTACAATCCAATGCATCAATGTCTTTCTCTAAGTACATCACTAACATCAAATACCCTACTATGCAAGCTGCAAAACGAGCCGCATTAATTGCTCAAACATAATATTTCGACGGATTAAGAGATTTCGAACTGAATGGTTGGATGACGCTCAATGGAAGGAAACCTCCATGAAGTCAACATGTAGAGTTAATCTGCATCATCATTTACATTTGGTGTAAGCTGTTCGTCATCGGAGCTGGGTTCCATGTTTGGTTGCGACAGTTTCCAGTCGCTCGGTGTGTCTGTCGAGGTTTTGACTGGAGTCTTCCAAGCCTGAGTGTTGTAAGTTGTGCGACACATGGTGGAAATTAATTAAAGGTGCTTCGGGTAGAATTTGGTCGCCCTGTGCGTCGACGTTGTAGCGGTTGTGGCATGTCGCGACCGCAGACTCGGCGTAGAGTGGTGACGCAAATATACACACGGAATTCGAACTCCGCACACCAAATTCGGTCTGCGCAAGGTCTCTAATATCAATTTATATTACATCTGAAGTGAAATTGGGTACATTGACCCCATTGTTCATCAAAGATATTTGGGAAGCCGTCAGACATTTTGACATTCAAAGGCATTTGTATTATTGTCCAAATGTTTATCAGTTTTCCTCACCTATTATCAGGGGTGCTGAAGAAGCTTCTTGTTAGCTGCTGAACAACAAGGATGTTATTGTACTATTCATAAATCGATATGTTCTCACTATTTCAGAGTCGACCGAACGTTGGTGGAATGTTTTCGGTCATGAGAGCGATCGACATCCGGCTTGAAAATTTAGAACCTTCTGTTGATACGAACTCGATGGTTGGATGGTGAATATTGCCAGGATGCAAGATACACACGCTATCTTCGTGTTTCTAATACTATTACAGCAGCAAACCAAGTGCTTTGCACAATAATGTAGAATGTATATACACTGACCTTGAGTGCAACGCCTCTATTCGCACCTCGATCTACTGAATGCAAACAATGATACAAGAAATATGCATATGCACGGAGAGAAAAATGCTCCTTTGATGCGATTTGTTATACAATTCCCAAAACCGAAGTCATGCCAGGGTCAAGTGTTTGAGAGGTTGGCAATCCCTGCCCGCAGTTGTTGCCTCTGGCCATAAATTCTAACATTTGCATTGCCACGTAGTAGACCATGAGCGTCGCACTCACAGACGCCGAACAATAAAATGTTGTGGTCGATTCCGTCGCACGGATAAGAGCCAAAATGCCCACGATGAAGCTGACAATTGCGAGGACGACGAGGACGATAGGGCCGTACAGACCGACCCGAACCTATTGCATTCGATGCAAAGAGGATCGTCAGCTGCGTGAAGTCCAGAAACCGCAATGAAATTCGGACCTTGAGTGGAATACGAGGATGTCCTTCAGTTGTGGCGATATTTGACAACGATATAACACGATCCCGGGCTTGCAATGACAGGATAAGTGCGAGGAGAGAAGCCAGGGTAGTAAGCATCAAAGTCACGGGTATAATCGGTGGTTGATTCGGCGTGGATGCTGACTGTTCCCATTGGTACAGTGCTGGTGCAGCTATTGTGAGAAGGGTCATTGCCTGTTAAGATGTAAGTACGTCATTGCTGGAGACGGACATTTTCTGACCAGGTACGGGACGTAACCGTTGTATGCTGCGATGGTGCCTAGGTACCGCATACGATCCTGCTGAATCCCTGCGAAATCCGAGAAACGTTTCAAACTTCGTCAATTTTTAATGGCGACAAAATTTTACGAACCATGGCAATCGAATTCAATCTGAGGCTTCGAAATCGGATGCGCTTTCTTCAGCGTGTCCGATGCCTGCTCTTTGAAGGAAAGCTCGGCATGATGTTTTTCGCCACAGGCCGACGATTTATCACTCGGGAATTGCTTGTGATGGGGCGGTCCTGCCGTCCCAATGAATGAACTGTTGATCCCTCCTCCTGAAAATGCAATTTGTCAGCAACTCTATCAATCCTAAAATATGAGAACACACCAGGTTCAGCCGGTTTTTGTGTCTGCTGTCCGTCCGTTTGAACGGCACTTGGTTGTATGTAGGGCAGCTTTCGCAATCCCAGCGCCAATTCGTGCATACATGGCGAAGTTTGTGGCCGAGTCCGAAAGTGTACGATCGGGCAAATAAATCTTTGCTTTGAACGTTTCGGCACATTTCCCATTTGAAGCGTTGAAAAGTTGAAAGACGAGGCGAAGTCGTCGTTTGAGCAGCTTCGGAAAACTTTCGCGCTGTAGGTTCCAATATTCACGTATTGTTCGTACTGCACATTTTATACCACCCATTTCAATACGGCGAATGTCATCTGAAGTTTCGCCACAGAAAAATGTGGTTCTTACCTGATTAGGGAATTACTCGGCGGTTGTTGTTAAAATTGGTGAGCGATTCAGCGCTAACCCATCAAGCCAAGACAATCGATTGGTTACGAGAAGACATCTCCGGGTTGGAGAGTTTCTTAAACAGCAGTTACATCGGCGAACGATGATTCAAAAACTCACGGGGCCTTCGCATGGTAAACTTGAATAGGAAATCGGCGAACGAAGACGCAGGGCAGCGCTACGATTGGTTGAGACGAACGGCGAGTTTCTTGTGTCCAATAATGAAGATACGATATAAACGCCGCATTTTGGCCGAAGGATCGAGAACAATGGAGTGCTCGACAAACCCACGCAGCCGCGGCTCGTTCAGAATTCCATGTGGCGGCCTTGACCGACTCATGCCCGAGGCACTTGCGCCAATCGCGGTCGCTGTCCAGCAAAGCGGCGACTGAGCTTGAAAAATCACCGTGCTCTGTCCGCCGCCATTGTGTGATGACTGAAAGAATGCCTTAATATGAGACGATTGTTCGCCGCCAAAAGCATCTGGCTAAACTGCGGAGGGTGGCTCGCAACAACCATGGCAAAGCGAGCCGAATATAAAAAAACTCATGCATCCTAGTGGGGAGGCTCTGCAGCGAAAGTTCAAGTTGGAAGTTGATGCGAGCGATATTGCGAAAGATTTGCTGATCGTGGTTGAGTGATGAGAGTTTCTTACCAATTCAAGCGATACACTAGCCATCAGGCACACTCTGACACTTACACACCGGAGCCAACTCTGACGACGGCGTCAATGCATGATTATGACAGAATATCGTATTTTGATCGTAAATCCGAATAGTTCGCAGTCCATGACCGATGCTCTGCGTCCTGTCGTCGAGGGATTGGGATATAATAAAGTAAGGTGGTGTTATCATTTTATCTTACTGGCCATTTCGTTTTCCTGGTCGAATCTACGCTCACAATCTAAACGACAGACATCATACTCATACTTCACAGCGCCGGACGGGCCCGTATCCATAAACTCAACCGCCGACATAGAAGAATCGACATCCGCTAGTCTTGCAGCACTGCAATCCCTCCTGCCAACGCATTCCGCAGTCCTTATCGCATGTTACAGTGCACACCCACTTGTCCCTGCTCTGCGACACTGGCTCGCAAATCACGCAGACCCAGAGCAGCGCCGCAAGCCTGTACTCGGAATCTTCGAAGCCAGCGTTGCAGCTGCGCTTCAGGTCTGCGGAACTGGCATCCCTGGAGGCGGCGGGTCGTGGGGAATTATTAGCACGGGAAAGGTTTGGGAGGAACTGCTCACGAATGCAGTGACAGGAGGATCCATGGGTACGGAAGGGGAAGGACACGGTGTGCAATTGTCTGGTCTGGTGGCGGGATTTATGGGTGTGGAAACCACAGGGCTGAGCGCGGCGGAATTACACGAGGCTGATCCTCAGCTAGTTAAGACGAGAGTTAAGGAAGCAGTGACAAGACTTCTGGGTAGACGAGAAAACGTTACTGCGGTGCTGTTGGGATGTGCGGGCATGGCTGGTATGGAGGGCTGGGTGGCAGAAGCTGTGGCGGAATATGGCGCGCAAGGCGTAAGTATTATTGATGGGGTCAAGGCTGGCGTTGGTGCGTTGCAGGGATGGCTCAGAGCAGGATTCTAGACGTGTGCATGTTTCTTTTCCTGCCCGTTTAGACTGATGCGACTAAGGCAGACAACACGGAGTGTGTCAGGCATATGTAATAGATGCACAAATTTGAATGCAATCAGGTCGTCTGCGCTGAAGCTGACAGCAAGTTTTAAATCCATCCTGAGAATTGATCGGGGACGAGGAGCTAAAAAAAAAGGACGAAGAGACGGCGTGCAGCGATCATTTCGGCGAACAACTAGACAAAAGATCACCCACGACTCGGGTAGGTGACACTGAAAAGAGAGCTGACGTGATACCCTGAGGTGTAATGCAGAAGGGTGACTAGTTGATCGGCGAGGGCTAACCGACGTCCACATTTATGATCGAAGCGCCGAAAGATGCAACGGTATACCATTGACCATGCAGAATTTGGTGATTGCAGCAAGCCCAACACGGAGGACTCCTGCGCCGACAGCGAGACAGGGAACCATTAAAGTAACACAGTTATAAAGTAGCGTTTGGACTTTGAGACATCCGATTGTAGTAACATCGCAGGACACTTTAAAGAACGAAACGCGGTGGTCTTTCGCATACGTGGTTAGCACGGCACGCCGTACCGTAGTGCCAGTCTTGTGCGGCTTTACGTTCCCGTGAAGACTTTTGCGCGAGCCAATCAGCAAACGTACCGCACCGTCTGGAGGTTTCGAAACAAACAGCGTAGCGCGCCATATGGTCAGTGTTTCACGGCCTTACGAAAAAATTTGAGTTGGAATGCCCGGGTGATGAGAGTTTCTTACCCAATCAAGTTTAACGTCACATCACGTGCATTACAGTCACGTACTGCCTTACCTCAGAACACCGATAAAAAGCCGACCGGCATTCGGGCACACGGGCCACATTTGCCCGAAGCGAAAAGATGACTCGAGCTCCATCCAAGCGTTTCGTGCTCCAAGTCCGAAAAATAAGTATGCGATATTCTGCTCCACAAACACATTTATTACATTGGCGCGAGGTGGGGTATTATGACTACAGTAATTTTGGGCGATTCTCAGCGATACGATGATGATGTCAGGGTTGGGTCAGAGTAACACATGCTGAAGAAAGTGTGGTGGATGATGTCGTGGTGACACAGTGTGCGATGTGGAAATACAATATGTTGTGAGTTGGGTTTGTACGGTATTGTAACAAGAGAAAGCGAAAAAAAGAGAAGAAACGGAAAACATTCGTGTGTGAGAGCAGCGTACGAATATAACATAATAAAGTCCCATTGTATGAAGTCCGAGCGTTTGTTGGTTGGTTCCTCTGAATTGTCTAGTTGGCGATGCGTGCGTGAAGCTTCGAAGGGTCAGTGGTTGTTGCAGCGTGGTACAGTGCGAGTCGTAAAGTCGTCGGTTAAACCGTATGAGTAGCGCGGTGTTAACCTCTCCCTCCTTCCGTCCTTTCCCTTCGTTTCGTCTCGTCGTCATACATGATGCAATGCTCCCCCGCACCCCAACGGTAAGGTGACTTCTGGAGCGGCGTGCGATCGTGGTACGACCATCGGTAGTAAACCAGCAAATGTGGCTTTTATCATATTGTTGAAAGATGATGGTGGTTCATATGGAGGCGATAAATAATTACTGGTCGCGTTATTGGTGCCAATTGTATCCCGGAGCGCGTTGGTAATACGACGCGTCCGAGAAGTTTTGAGCCGAAGACGGTGATGGCGTGGACGTCGTCGTCGTCGTTCCACGATCTATAGGAGAGGAAGGCTCGTGCGATGCAGCTGCGGCAGTGTGCCAAGCAGATTGGCGTTGTGGCGTTGTTGGGTATACAAGAGACGGCTGGGATCCATATCCCGGATTTAAATAGGGATTAGTCGTCGAATGCTGTAGAAAGCCAGATGGAGAGTACGTTTGCTCTCCGACGACGGAATAGTGCTGCTGCGGAGTGTGCATGAATAGATTAGTCGTCGATGAAGGCGACGAATTGCTTGTAGTTGTAGTGGTAAGAGCCGGAACGCCGGAGGCGTGATAAAGAGTCGGGGCTTGTCTGGGCCTCTCGGGGTATGTGGGAGCGGAATATGACTCGTCGTACAACGAGGAACTGGACCTGTTCGCGTTGTTGTGCCCGTGTGTGTAGGAATATGGTGACGTGTAATACACGGGATGCGGCAATACACCACCACCTGCAGCAACTGCGGCGGATGCATGATCCGCATACGAATGTGCCATTGGTCCCTGACTCTGGTGGGTATTGTGAGGGTGTGCGATTAGGTTCTCGTATGAGAAGGAGTTGGGTATTGAAGCGGGAGAGTCGTAGTCAGAACCACCTTGTTGTTCCGACATGTATGAAGGTGAGTTAGAGTTCCGTGAGGGAACCGGGGGAAGCGCAGTATAGAATGACGCGGCCTCCGGAGGACTGTCTGTGAGATTCGTGTACGCTGGGGACGCCATATCGTGGACGAGAGGCGATGCGCCTGAGCCCGAGCCCGACATTCCCACTGTGGAGCCATACAGAGCATTCAGCGTGGAACCTTCTGGAGGGCTCTCGGTTTTGAAGTGCGTGTACGTGGATGGCGAGGTGGACGAGTCAAGTGGCAACGGGGATGTGGCGCTCGCACTCATATTCGCATTCCACTCATGAGTCGAAGCTTCAGGGGTATCTTGGTAGAGGATATTGGCGTGAGCGGCGAGCATTCGATGGTGCAGGTTTTGGGCATACGCACTACTTGGGAAGATGTAGACGTCTGCAACCGGACCGTCATGCTGAGGACCTTCCGCTCCTTTGTGTCCCGCGCACTCGCACTGTCCTCTGCTTTTGTGAGGTGTATATGTGCACTTGGTGCCGTTCAGAGAGCACCGGTGGCATACGGGACGCTCGCCGTCGCACTGTAAAGAAAGTCCAGTGAGATCGGAGTTATGACTTAGTAAGAAGTGAAAAATTTGCTTACCTTCTTCTGCGATCGTCTGCACTCGTCGCAAGCATGCTTTGTACGGGGTCGCTTCAGTTTCCTCGCTGGGCTGTTTGGTGGCGACTTCGTTGAAGGGCGGGATGATGGGGATGTGCGTTGAGCAGCCATAGATGGTGGTGGTTGGTGAGTAAGGAAGGAGTAAGAAAATTAGCTGCGGTGGATCGAGGAAGGTTTTATGTAGGTTTTGCTTGGTCAAGTAAGTTTCGTCATGGGTGAAGCATAAACTTATAGAAGTTTCAGGACCGGAGCCGGTGATATAATATAAAATTGATGAAAGTGTGGAGATCCGGGAAGTGAGCAGAGCAGATGCAGATCTCCATCGTAGCTTGGTACAAAGCAAACCGAGACCACCCGATGAGCGACTTCGAGACCGCAGAGAACATGAGGTAAGCTGTGCCGGCAAACCGGCGTCTCGGCTGACTCATCTCCGCCACAGCCTAAACACAGCCTCGCACTCCATCCCCAAAATTTTTGAGTGCGTCTATGAATCCAACGAAATCTCTGGGGTGGCAACTCTCTGTATTCCTGTATGAACTGGACGGTTCGAGAGCGTCCTCGTGGATACACTACTTCACAGTTCCCAGGCACACCACTGTTACTTTTATATTTATTACACCAAACACCACGCTAATCAATTTACTGGAAGAATGTCGGTGCTTCAGTACTCCCTTTGTTTGGACAGAATTATCCAACACCACCACCCTTCATCTCCCATCAGCCACTAATTGATACTGCCACATCGTAACGTCTTCACGTTAACGTTAGCTGGGTTGCCACTTCCGGTGCTGCATCTACGCCAATCGCCGGATTTGCCTCCGCTGCCTCCGTCACTTCGCTCTCTCGCGATCCTCGCCTTCACAGTGCTGCCATGTGCTTCGACTCGTGTCGGCGAAGTGACTGTGCATCACAGAAGCTCGATATTGTAATCACGGCACCACACGTTCTACGACGCACATTTCAAAGCACCATAGGTCGAACGACTTCTTCACATCCATTCCTCCGCCTGTTGTCCGAGTCATCTCGAACAACATACCCTCAATTCCGATCCCCAAATCATTGCCCCAATTTCTCCTCTCGCTTTCACAAGATGTATGCGCGCTCAAGGTCATAACCAACTCTAAATAGGCTCTGGGGGACACGCTGCCGTAAGGGGTATCAAAAGGCACTGTGCCATGACTTTCGAAGAAAGGTTCGCAAACCTTCGGGATGAACAGGGGACCCTTCGGCAATACAGTTTAAGCGCCGGTTCTCTCAGCATCGTCTCCCCGAAAACAACTTGTGGATGAACTCGAAATATATTTCGTGCCATGCTATCATGATCATCCATCCCCAACACAGACATGACGCGTTTTAGCCACTTCCCTCATTCAGTTTTTTCTCATACGGTATAAGTACGCCACCTCTGGACCTGCGGCCTGTTTCCATTATCAATGACCCTCAACACACGCCGACGCTACGATGAATTGAATTCGAAACTACTGAACCACGATGCAGGGTATTCCGAGATTCTTTCTCTCTTGACACTTCCATCTCGAATGTCAGCTTTCGCCCTCAAAAGCCTCGCTGCCTGCTAGTGGCGTTCACTCAACGTCACAACCCCCCCACGGGAGTTATACCATCTTTCGAAAAAGCTCTTGACAGCAAGCACACTCGATTTCGAGCCACCATATTTCACTTATCGTCGAATGCTTTTGTGCGTACTCATGACCAACCCCGTCTTTTCAGCGCCCAACTCACGATATATTGTTATAGTATGACATCTAAGGTACGACGTGACTTGCTCATGTGCACAATCCATTTTACTTCGAAACTTGGCTCGTACCCTCAGAACATGAACGCCAGCCCATTGTTCTAGAACACGTCCAACCACCCACACTCATTTCTCATTCTCATTTCTCCACCATTTCATCTCTTCGTTCTTCAATAGAATCCCGTTATCAATTGCTGATACGCCCAGCACAGACACAGACAGAAGAAGCCCCAGTCAGTGGCTTTCATTTCGCTGTTTCGATCCTCGTTCATTCATTCGGGTCATTCCAAGACACAAATATGGGCATGTCTTTGCGCCCACCACCCAATACAAGAGGGGACTCTTCGATACGGGTCTCGGCCCGTCCATTCGTAGGCACTTTCCCACCTCGCCGATCACCATACGAGTTTCTGCAGACTATGTCCCTGTTTCCTCTGAGATGATAGATCGCCGTACCCTCGTAAACCACAAAACGGCCAGCCATCATTGATCACGCCCGGCTGGCTCCGGCCACCCCGTCTATCTCGCAAGTTGACCTGTTATTCTGGGCAAATATACGAACGGTTAATGGTTGTTTATTCTTGGTATCGGCCTTTTCTTGGACTTGAGAAATTACTCCGACGGTTCGGTCACGGAACCAAATCCAGACATGCGAATATAGAGGAACGCCGAGTGGGCCGAGCCTGCCAGTGGAGAGGTACAAGGAACGAAGCCTTCGTTCGATCTCTTGTGCTTCTTGTGCTCTTGGTGCTTCGTGGACTTCTTTGTTCTTTCAATATTGGACTGTCCACGTTCTGGTTACTTCACCCCTGATCTGTTCTGAGTACCCTCACCTCGACTTTGTCCATCATCGAATTCGAGTTCGAGGTCGATGGTCGAGGTTTAGCTTTGTACCAACGCCACATACACGACACACAGGCTTTTCGTCCATCTCCTTGGGTAAAGTTACGTTACGAGGTAAGTATTTTCCATCACAGTTCAGAATTCTATTGTTCACCGTACCGTTTCTAGGGCAATGGCAAAAAGCGAAGAAGATTTACTTACGACACACCGTCCCACATGACAAGGATGCAATAATTCAACGCCTCCTATTCAATGGCACTCGATCGACGAGTCGTAACTGTGGGTTCTTGCCATTTCGCGTCAGAACGCGAAGATCCACCCATTAATGGTTCATCATCCATTCATCAAAACGATGGTTATTATATGACTTGCTTCTACGGTTGGCATTAGCAACGGCATATTCCTGACGGAGGACCTTTTTCAGAGTATGACCCGGGCAGCAAAAAAGGAAAAAAGAAGAACATGGCTAACTGGATATGGTAACAACTTTGCGCCCTACCTTTCCGTGAGCTGAAACCTCCTAACGTTCAGGTCTCCGTCGATTGCTGTCACGCAACTTTCTGCTGGAAATTTTCTTCTCATCTAACTGGATAAAGCATGTTCGCGTTCGCGTGGTGTCTCGCGTACTTCATCTCACACTCCATTCAACAGGATTCAAAACTCTCATCAATTTTTTTACCGGAATCAAATTTTCGACAACTCGAACTCACATCCGATCCCAAACGTTTTACGTTCGCTTATCTCGAGAGGCCACGTATGCATTTCGTGCGCTGTTGGCCGCATTACTGCCTATCGAAATCGTTGGATCGACCAAGGGCGAAAAGATCGCGTCCATATGGACCCGCAGCCACCGCAATCTGAACACATGAAGGAACCGAGCGGGATTCACCCGACACTGTTGGCTT
The DNA here is from genome assembly GCA_004355085.1 of Rickenella mellea. Classification (NCBI taxonomy): domain Eukaryota; kingdom Fungi; phylum Basidiomycota; class Agaricomycetes; order Hymenochaetales; family Rickenellaceae; genus Rickenella; species Rickenella mellea. The sequence goes on along the minus strand of ML170232.1, from coordinate 120,190 downwards.
TGGTCCACACGCAACGACACTTCCCCGGATCGGGAGGGCAAACGATTGGCTACGGTCTGTTTCAACTCGCGGTACCTTGCTTTGCTATCCATCCTCGTGACCACTCCGTACCTTCCCCGCATCGTACAAAACAAGTCTTGAACACTACTGTACAGCGCCTCTGTCCGAGTCGGACGGGTTTTCAAGATGTGATGACTGGTCGCATCAGCTGAATTTCGTATTCAGGTCTCTCAATCCCATGACCCCTCGCCGCAGCGTTTCAAATCTGACTTTTCTGAGCGAAAAAGTCAACACGTTCATAACCATCCTGCAAGACGATGTTGCCCAAATTGGTAATTGCGGTGAAGTCGGAACACTTCCGAAATCTTCCGCTTTCTTCTTTATACGGCCGCCTTATCGCCGAACACAAGCTTAGCCTCCGCTGCTTTGATTTGTCATGCATCATGACTTGCTCCGGGCGTGCTCGACAATCTTTGCTTTGTGTTCCCGAGTTCTTTGCTGATGACTGTGCACAGTACGCCGCCGCTGCTCACGGAGCATCCACGGGAAACCCGGCCTCGTGCGCCAAAACCCAAACTCGAGTCAACAGCAGACACGGTCCTGTTAATTTTCTGGCAAAATCTACAACCTTCTCCTTGCATCTTCGCAAGAAATGATTCGCCTGGCCTTTTCGCGGAATATTGTTCCCGGACAGCATCCATCTCCGAGTCGGATGAAATGATTAATACTCTGTCCTGGACTTCTTCGCTTTCCACCCAGTTTTTCTTCAACGGCTCTGAATCTAAAAATCTGACTCGAATCCACTAAAATTGACCACATGGGCAGTGTTAATGTTTCTCTCAGCCTAGCCAAACCCAGTTGTCGCGAAAATAAAATCTGGTGCTCCGATGAACAGAAGTTTCTTGGTGTTCCGCTTGGATGAATACCAAGTTTTGTGGATGTCGACTTGTTCCGGATCGCTTGAGTATCGAAAGAGTCAGTGGTGATCTGTTGATCCGTGGCCATAGCAGTCTGTGACGCGATCGATGCATTGATGTTCTTGTCTTGGTGCAGCACATCTAATGTACGTAATTGTACACACACCAAGTGAGAAAGCACCGCCTCGTCCAGCGACTCGCACGTCGAGGCTTCGAGGTGTGGCATTGCACAGGATTCAAGACATGATAATTAAACTCCACGAGGATTTCTTTGCGTATGCATTCTAGATCGTGGTCGAATTAGTGCATGTATTTTGATATTTTCTGCGACATTCGCCTAGCTTCAGATTTCTGTGGATTGAAACTGTCAAACAGAAGCCGTCAGTCAAGGATGATCGCATGATCGACTGTAGGTGCACTATATGTATTTTCGACCAATTCAACCCAGTATTTGGCACTCATACAGAGAGACACTGCCTCGTCCGACACCTCGCAGCTCTTGTGAACGTGCTTGGTGCACTGCAAGGTGACGGACGTAATATCATTCACGTACCTCTTAGAAAACATCACTGATCCTTGGATTTATCAATAAGTCGTACGGTTGTTGCGAAATTTATTCGCCGAAGTTCAGCATAAAGGTCAACGTAGCGAGCGAAGGTTTCTGAGGCGAACTGTTTGACCATGGGTTGTCATGTAGGCGCCGTGTCTCAGTTCAAACCACGTGTTGGCCACGCTGCATCGGCGCCTACATGTATCCGTTTCTCACCGCCTCAAACCCCAAACCCATGACCACAGCCTTCGCCTGGTATCCATGTTGGACGTTTGAGCAGGTGTCATCGTTACACGATTCCGGGGATGCTGGATTCGACTGCGTACTTTTCGCCAACTCGCCGTACGTCCACCCAAACGTGTTAGTGAGAACCTCCCCAAGCGGCGCCGAAGGTATATTAAACTGTACCCCGCCGATTCCTACTTTTCGACAAGAGCGATTGGTCAGATGCTCGATGTAAGTCCCACGACCCACTGGAGCCGAGGCTCGGCGTCCTTGACTGTCAAACGTTCTTTCTCGCCTTACCCGCTATTTTCTCCAGTTCGCCAATCACCACGCCTTCCCAAATTTTATACCAATCGCAGTCCATCTCGGCCAATGATATCCGGCCATCACTGCTTCGCCGCAAATGCTGCATTCAATGGATAATCTTATCAGATCAGACCCGCCGAATGAGGTTGCCATACACCAACGTGGTAGCCTGAGGCGCCGATACCCATTCGGGCCAGCCATTTTCGTGCAACTGCATACAGCAACCTGTACAGTACAGGCCTTATAGGCTCACTTCGTCTTGAAGCAACTTTGGAGGCCCCCCCACCCCATCCGCCATTCTATGACAGCAGTTGAAATCACCCAGCATTTGGATACACGTTTGTTTCCCAAGGCCTTCTAGTGACGTATTCAAAGTCGGCGAAGTGAAGCCATTATTTAAACTATTGGGCGAAACTCAAACACGCTCACATCTTACACACATCACTCCCTCCTAATTTCTTATCACCAACTCCCGCGGTAGGCTCAAGCGATATGTGCGTGTATCGAAGGTGATGTTTAGACCTTCTGTTCTAGATACCCTGGCCCAGCCAACGATGCCTGTACCTTCGACGCTTGCTGGAGTTGCAAAGGTCGTGAAGAAGCGGATACCTTCTTGCAGTGCATGTAGGGAAAAAAAGATGAAGGTCGTAACGCACCTCAAGCCTTTCGATCTTACCTTGATGCTCACATCTGTGAAAACAGTGTAATATGTCGCCTGGCACAACGGAATGTGAACGCTGCGAGACCAAAGGCGTCCCCTGCTCGGGTCCACAGCCCACGGCGCAGGCGGTGAAGAAAAAAGAGCAAAGGAAGCAGTTCAGTAACAGCAGGGCCAGTGGTGTGGTGTACCCAACTTCGCTTGGTTTTGGCGCCCACCATGCCGGCACTGGTTCAGCGAGCGCCGCCTCGGCACCTGCCACTGTTCCTGTGAGCCCTATTGGCAATGCTCTGCTGCGCATTGAATGACGTCAACGTCTCCAAGCAGGTGCCAAAGATGGCGGAACAACCTGCGATTTCCTACGCAGCGACCACGCCGTCCCTCAGCACGCCGATGGATGCGACCTACATCAATTATTCCAATTTTGCGCCAACTGCATCCCAGAATGTCCTCCGAAACAACGGGGGTGACCAGTTCTTGTGTACATTCGACACGGATGAATCGTAAGTCTCTCAAACTCTGCCCTTCTGTGCGACACTGTACGACACACTGAAGGCTCGGTATATATCTCAGCGAGGACGGAATAAATTACCCCGACTATTGGCAGTTGCAAAACCTTGCCTCCATTCAGCAAAGCACCGCGTTCGACCCTTACTACCCGTGGGCCGACCAATCGATGCAAGGAGGGTATCTATCGTTCGATAATGAAAGTGAGGGATCCTCGCCCCACTAGGTCTCCGATACTTCTCCCATTCTCATTGGCATCATAACCCGTCGTTTTTGACATTCATGATATATTCACTTTGTCTGAATGGTACATATTCGTTTCCTACGCTCTTCTTCTTGATACATTGTCCTTCAAAAGTCGAAAGTCCGCAGAGCGTGTCTTTCTTCATTAAATAAAAATGTTTGTTCCTGTATTTTTACCTCCAAACATGTCTCTTGAGTTTCCAAAATACCCGAATAATATCCTGGAAATTACGTATCTTCCTAATGATCTTGTTTGAATCTAGTGGTTCGAACGGTAAATATAGATCCGTCCTTTGATATGCTAGTTAGTAACAACTGAGAACAAGGAAACGAACTAGATTCGTCGTACCTATAAGTGTGTCAAATAAAGTTGGATTTTGTGGATGAGGAGTAACCTACCTTTTGATTGGCTCAAGTAATCCACCTGTAGGATTCTGTGTGCACCGTCGAGTATTCCGTCGCTACCTCTTGTGCGAAACGGAACTCAAGCGGCAATTTCTTGCATTCCCTGCAACAAGACGATTGGAGATGTACTTTCAAAGTAGAGTGAGGCTCAATGGGCGCGTAAGGTAATTAGAAATGATTATAATATTCTCGAGTACAGTACATGGATGGATCAAAGACTCCGTAGTACAACAAATTACGAAACAGAAACGCACCATTTCCAGATTCTTCGTAAGTTCATACAAGACCGGCATGCGAGGAATAAGTGTGACATGAATCCTTAACCGAGCGGTTAAAAATCAGAAGGAATTGAAAGACGTTGCGTCTGAAAATCCACTCTGAGCCATAATGGATCGTGTAAGTCTAGAGAACACTCACAAGAAAATTTGTTTCCAGCCGAGAATTATAATCACAGATGTTCTAACGAGAAAATGGTCCACTACCAGTGATTCTCGGATCTGAATGATCGAATTATCGATCAGATTATTCACCATGTAGGAAATTACAGTTTCGCTAACCACCAGCAAAGCCAGAATACGCCGTCGACGGTGGCATAACGTTGAAAGCGCCATAATGGTCCATAGAAGAAGGCTGCGTACCGCCCAATGGTGTAAGCATATAGATGAGGTGACTTCGATCGCATAACGTGTCCACCAACGGTTGCCAGAGTCGCCCTAGTGCACCGCGCCGTTGCGTATCAAATACGATGCCGCACGCGCAAAAGTCCAACGGGACGAGATGAGAGAATGACGCGGGTGTTATCAACCGGTCATCGAGTGGTCGAATCCCTTGGGGTGCACTTTGCATGTCTGCAAATCCACCGCCATGCCTGGCACATGTCAAGTTTCAAGTGTTCTAGAGGATTACGAGGACTCACGCTTGTAAATCTCCTGCACTTGCTGGGGTGAAAAAGGGAGGTCCTACAAACCCTCCGTGATTGTGAACGTTGTTGTGGATTGGTGCCTGTCCAGAAGGATTCGTCGTTGCGGAGAACAGATAGGTGCGAAACGCAGGTTCCATGTTCGCCGCATCGATTGGATCTGATGTGTACTGATTGATTCGGGTCGGATGTGGAGGGTGCTGAGGCATCATCCGTTCAACGTCCACGGGTCCGTCAATGGGCATAGCTGGGAGGGGAAGAGATGACGAAGTAGACGAACGTGGTGTTCCGTTCATTGACACGCCAATGTCTGTCAAGAATGGACACAATCGTTGAGCGCTGTGGTCATATGTTTGGCCTGGTTCGATTCGTGGTTTGACAGCTGAAGAATCTAGGGATTTATCCGTGACTTCCATGGAACGAGTGCGATCTTGGGACATTGTTTCGTCGACTTTCGTAGTAGAATGGGCCTATCTAGCCACTCAGGATAGCTGCAGGAAATATTTTGGTATTCTGACGAACCTGAGGGCGAAGATCCATCACGCTCTGCCGCGAACCGTTGTCAGTCGGGAAGGTGTCGGTTCCGACGTGCGTTGTCGTCCGCTTCTTGCGAGTCGAAGATGGCACGTAGTACTAACGTTCAAGAGTACACTTGTGAGAGATTCTGGAGGAACTTGCGCTTTGACCTCACCTCCCTCCCCTCTTCGATTACAATAATGAGTTCCTGAGAGGAGGAGTGGCATGTTGATGGCTGTGAGGCGGAGCCAATTACTTGTTGAGGGACCTGACGTCGAGTGATGAGATGCTTAGGTTTAAATGAGTGCTACCAGGTGACTTACTGATCGACATGGCGTATATTCAGATGTTCGGTCTTCAGAGGTGTCAGAAAGCGTCGACCGAACGGGCATGTACTTGGGTGAAGAGTGTGTAGCGTAAAAAGTGTCACCCGCACGAGCAGGTCACCCGAGGTACTCGCGAACGCGACGAGCGTGCGGAATAAAAGGTATGGTGATGATATGAATGCTGAGAAGGGAGGATAAGTTGCGATTATTGGAACAGTTGTACATGCATCCTTGTTATACCCCGCCTGGGGCAGTGTGGGCTCTCCTCGCGCCGCCAGCAGAGTGTGGTTCGCCGTTCTATTCGGATGATGCGGGTGAAAGAGATCATCCTTAGACCAGTGCATCCCGCTGACCATACCCAGGTATCATAGGACTACATCTGAGCGCCAAGATTGTGATAGGCGCCGAGGAATGATATCATCACAGTCGCTGTCCAACTCACCGATATTCAATACCCATGTCATATCTGACCCGGAACACCGAAGTTTGAAGGCGATCAAGGTGAACTTATTCCAACGCGAATTTCGCCGGATGTCGGCCTGCTGCTCACGGTGCTCCGCGAAACGGACTGATTACTCTTCACATTCATGTTCAATGAACCTGTAACACAACCGGAAGGAACTGGGAGTTGGGCTTGATAACACGTACTTTACTCTCCGGCACGTTCCAAAACAGCCAGAACCTGGCACCGCACCGCCATTGGAGGCGCCTGATGAGATGAGATATTTCGAATGTCCCGGAGCTTTGCTCTAACTGCCATTTGATAGAGACAAGGCTTGATTAGGACCTGTCAGCAATTGCGCTTCGTGCATGCCACGGTAAGTGTAAAGTGTTGGGTTTGGCCTTCTCACGGTTGAATCACCACAAGAAATGTATTTTGCATCTGACATGAGCGCTGTCGGTTGATGTGGTGCAGAAACTTGAAATCCTGATCAGAAGATGTGCCGCCAAGCAATTCGGGACCGTGACCCGTGCAACTTCGATGTGCGCTCAAGCACGGTTGCAAGTTGCTTACATAACAAATCGTCGGGAACATCCTTTTTGAGATTCTGACGCGATTTTCATACACCAACAGTCAACCGTCAACGACTCGAAGAAACTTATTTGGGCGGAATGCAAGAACTCTTTGAAGGAGGTCGTTACAAACCACTTGGTTCTCTGCAAGGTGTGCCATGAAGTTCATTCTCGAGCGACTCCATTGAAATGCTGTCCGTAGCTCAACGTCGCAGTTCCCTCGAAACAGCTGAAACACTTAAGCCTGAGCGAGATGCAAGGTGTTCTGGAGGAGTTGTCAAAACTGGCTAATAAGGTTCCATCTCTAAGCAGAGAAATCTCAGAACGATCCAAATCGAAGTCCTCCAAATCGCAAGGATCGTCAAGCATGTCTTGCAGAGCGATGCCAATGGGACATTTTGACGCGATGTTCGACGGGTTCTAGCTGTAGAGCGCTACGACACAGACCCCGTTTCTGATTCGGTACGACCTAAATATTATCCTTATTCCCAAAACTTACTTCGTCGCTTAGCATCCACATGTGGCAAATGCTACACGACGACGAGATTGTTTCAAGGTAGCTCTTAAATTCAAATTCCTAAAATCCGACCCCGCCAGAGGGCTCCGTATTTTGCGGCATCTCAACGGGTTTATGATAATACACGCATCAATCACACAATCCAATTGCCCCACGGAAACCCCATCGAGACAGGTCGATCATCGTGAAGCCAGTGCCAGTGTGCGATCGTATCGACAGTCAAACTTATCTGCCACCTATGCATTCTCGCTTGCGCTATAACCTATCGAGGGTACCGCATTTCTGCATCAACATCGTATTGCGCACCAAGATATCATGCCTAGCAATGCTGTTGTCGATGAGCACTCAAGGCGTTTTTATGTTATAGATTTCAGCTTGTCTAAGTAGTTTTCTGGTGAAGATGATACAATTGAAGGATTCAGAGGGACCTAGGGTTGTACGACCCAGAAATGGGCGAATATAAGCATGTAACTCGACGCTTCAGTGCGAAACCCGCTGATGCATGGCGCACGGCAAGGTGGTGCAGTTGGTCTACATGCGCACGGACAAGTGGTCATACAATGGGAATGTCTGTTTGCTACTGCGACCTGTTTAATCGCAAAGGATCCTCTCCGTCGACCCAGACTGGATGAAATCACTGCCAAGATGAGCCCTTACAGATACCAATCACCAGATGACACAATATACTCCTCGGCTTGGAGGCGATTCGTGTTGAACAAGCGCAACTGCCGTCCACAAGCTCTGGTCCGCCGCTGTGTCCTCTCCCGTTATGCAACTGTTGAATGTACTTTTGAGGCAAGCATAAAGCTTAACTTCACCCGAGGACAGGGAGCATCGACCAAAACCAATTCACATAATGGTCAAGAAGCTTCAGGGCCTCTAGTGCTCTTCGCCATAACTTGAGTTTTATTCCAATGCGACCTCAATAAGCTTTTTTGTATTCTTTTTTTTTCTACACTATTACTTTCGGACACAGGCAATTGAAGATGCAGATTCAGAAGACTGGAGCAGCAAAATTATTAAGACTGATCATAATATTCTTGGGTATAACACACGAATGATTTGCAGACTCCACTGCACAAAAAATTACCAAATAGAAATGCACTATTTCCGGATCGTTCGTAAGTCCATATCGTCAAGATCGTCATGCGAGCAATAAGTGTGTCATAAATCATTAACCGAGCTCGTCGGAAAATAGAAGGAGATGAAAGTTGAAAGACGTAGCGTCTGGAAATCCACTATGCGACCACGACGTAAACTCAACAAGAAAATAAAGAAAGTACAATCACAGATGTTGTACAGGAATGGTCCGCTATCGCGTATCCTATGATCTGAAATGATCGAAATATTGATACCCTTCATCATAAAGGAAATTGCAGTATCACTGACCAGAAGAAAAGGCCGGGAAATAGCGTCAACGCCGCCTCAATGTTGAAACTGTTATAATGGTCCAGAGGAGAAGCCTGTGCGCCATCCATTGGTGCGTTCATATAGCTGATATGCCATTGATTACATTGGGTGGCCACCAAGGGTTGGAAGAGACGCCCTAGAATACCCCTGCTATGGATATCAAATACGATGCCGCATGCGCACAGTTCTAGCTCGGCGAGGTCAGGGACTGACGAGGGCGGTTCCCACTGGTCGTTGAGTATTCGATTCCTCTGTGGTGTCGCTTGCACGTCTGAAGATCCGCCGCCATACCTGGCACATGTCAAGTTTCGGGCGTTGTGGAAGGCTATGAGAACTCACGTTGGCGCATCATCGCCTGCGGTTGCTGAGATAAAATGTCCGGCGATGTCTCCTTGATTCTGGAAGTTGCTGATTGGAGCTTGTCCAGGAGAATGAAAGTTGGCTTTATTCATCGTCGTCGTGGAGGGATGGGTTAGAAAGGTAGTGTTCGTGTCCACCGATTCAATCAGATCCGAAGTGCCTTGATTGACTGAGGTCGGGTGTGTAAGGTCATGTGACATCCCTTCAATGGCCACGGGGCTGTTAACGGGCATGGCTGGGTCCGGAATGGTAGACGACGAGGACGAAAACGGTTTTCCGTCCATTGATATGTTGATATCTTTCAAGAATGGACAGACTGGTCGACCGTGATGGTCAACTGTGAGGCGTGAATCGGATCGTGATCCAATTGCTGAAGGCCCCACGGTGCTTGCTGTAACATGGATACTTCGAGTCAGCTCTTGGGGTACAGTTTCATAGGCTTTCATAGTAGAACGCGCCTAGATGAACTGTTCAGGACAACGGCAAGATATAGTTGGGCATTTTGACTAACCTTCGAGGGGGGGTCCCTCGCGCTCGGCCGTGAACGGTGGTCAGTCGGGGAGGTGCCGTTTCCCAAGTGCTTCGTCTTCCTCTTCTTGCGAGTGGAAGTTGGGACGTAGTACTGGCGTTCAAGAGCTTATCGTGAGAGTTTCTGAGGGAACTTGCTCTGTATCCTTACCTCCCTCCCCTGTTCGAAAACAAATTTGATTCCTTGAGAGGAGGAATGGCATGTCGAAGCGGAGCCAGTTACCCGGTGAAATACCTGGGTGTACGGTGCGTGTTAGATTTGAGAGACGTACGACGGAGGTACGGGATATGGTGACCTACAGGCTGACATGGTAAATGTTGAGATGATTGGTCTTCGAAGGCTTCAGAAACGTCGGTATGGGTAGGGACAGGCTCGGGCATGTACTTGTTGGAAGAGGTGGGGGTTGAAAATGTGTCGCCTACAATAGGTGAGCACCCAATGCGCCCGCAAATGCGAAGAGCTTGTTTGGGTATGTGGTGCGATGAAGAGGAGATGAGTGGCACTAGAGGTGGAGATGGAGATAATTATGGCAGACCATGCGACGCGTCCTCATTTATAAATGATGCGACCGGCGTCAACGCGTCGAGTCACGATACACGTAGCGGCGAGGCAGGGAGGGCGACGGAATGGGCAGTGCGAGACGCGCCGCGACGCATCAGGCAGGATCGCCACCAAATCAAAGGAAAAAACGTGCGCTTGATAGGTAAGCAAGCACTTTTCCATTGCGCCTGGTGCGGGTGAATGACAATTACCCGTCGGAGCATACCAATGAGCCATAAGCACGCCATCAGTTTCAAGGCGCCCAATATCATGCGACCTCCATCGAGGCGCCATCATGATATTAGACGCTTGATACATGACGACATCACAATTGGACGGTGAGTTTCGGCTGGTGTGCTTTTCAGACTCGAACACGAACCACCTGAACGCGAACAGATGAGAATCATGGGTAGACGGTGACTGGCTACTCGCCTTTCTTCAACAACCCTGCGATTCACCTTCCGGCCGAGATTCTTGCCTCATCGCGGAAACCCTGCGCTGTCTCAAATGCTCAGATCGGACATGACGGCTATAAGGCTGTTCTAATCGGTTGACTGTTGTTTTAGGCTCGCAGGCGCCCATGACGGAGTTTACCCAACGGTTCGAGCGAGACGGTGCCACAAGCTCCGTTAGCAGAGGCAATGCTCAATCAAGAACGGTCAGATATCGTTCTTTGTGCAGACAATGGAGAAAGGATATCTTCGTCTACCGTCAGTTCGGGGATGTATACGGGTAGAACGTACCGACGTATCTTCACTAAACTTAGCCCCGAAAATCACATCCTCCTTTCGATCAGTTCCTCGCTTTCGTTCGAGCCGCAGGGCCAGTCGATGATGACCTCATAGTATTCGCACATGGCGATTTGAGCATGATCACCTAGGGACTGGCGCTCTTACAGACATCCTAAACGTATTTAAGACGCTCTAAAAATTAGTCAGTATGATTCAAATGCATTTCCAAAATTACACTGTAATCTCACGAGAAAGTATGACGAAAACCTGAAGTCAGCGCTGTTCGAATTATCGTCGGATGTGATGCCGTGCTGTGAACACCGTTGATATGGAGCTTCGCAGCGGCCTGCATTTCGGACGGATCCTCACATGCCTAACGCGTCAGAAACGTTTTCGATCAACGGGGACGAATTTCCGGAGGTTTGATAAAGAATGCGGTTCGAAAGGGAGGACTCGGAAGTTCTCGCTTCCGATATCCGACTCGGATCCACTGCACTGCCACACAAGCAGCCAACGCGTGAACCGTCAACGCGTCAACTACTACATCGCCAACGACGAATGCATTGAGTTGTTCGCATCTCATCTTGTAATTTCAGTCCGGCCGCGGTTCCCGATGGGATGTGTGCGGACAACTGAAACTTATAGTTGACCAAAGCCGCCAGAGAACGAAATTACATTATCATTATAACAAAAACTTGAATATTACAGCTACACTTTTGGTACCAGTAAATTGACGAGTAAAGGCACAAGACACGACTGATGGACATGTGAGGTTGCAAACGATCTTAGGATGACTGCCACTCGGATCTTGTCGATGCAGGGGACTGAAAGAAAGTTGTACACGGAACATCAGGCTTCCTTGCCGCATAAGTGTGAACAACCGTGGTTGTCGGCGTCTTTGCTAAAAACTAAAATTTTCCGGGTGAATTTCTAGACAGCGGCAAGGGAACAGTTCAAATACTGGAAAATGCTGAAGGTCAGCATCATGTATCCATTACTCAAATTACAGTAAAAATTTGACGGGAGATCATCATGGCGAGACATCTGGAGACGACCGGTAACGGAAATGATGCACAGGACTGATCCATCGTGCAATACCAGGCTTCGTATCTGCGGGGTCGTAACATAAATTCAACTGAACAAACAAAGCTGGAATCCAAAGGACCGCTAATCGATGGCTTATTCCCGACGAGAGCTGGTGCGTGCAGTTACCTGTGATTCACATCAGTCACTTGTACGGGATGTCCATCGAAAGAATTAATTACCGCTGGTACCTGCCGCTTGACTGAGGCGACTGAGGCATGTGTCCTCCGCCGTAATTTGGGCGATAGTAAGGAGGTGGTTCATTTGCTGAAGAAAGCGGCCACGATCCATTTAAGTTCCTATCCTGACAATATGCAAGCAAATCACCCACTATAAGTTGTACTCGACACGCGGACGTCCACAAATGATCTCACTGGATGTGGGGGAGTATGTTGTAGGCTGCGTACAGCACTTGCATAGGCTTGGTCGGCAACACCTCCTGCAAGCATCATGTGTTGCAAATATTCTTCCTAGCAAAATTTGATTTTAACTCAGAACGAGAAGTTCCACGAAATAATGTGGACTGCCAGTCTCACCAATGTCGTGTCAGGTTTTTGCATTGGCAATGGGTGGCCATGCTCGTAATCTGTAGTTGATACATATCTTTCACCGCAGAGTTCGTAAATAGTCACGACAGATGAGTTCACATCAGTTCCAACGCGAAAGGTGTCCACAATGATTCTCCCGTTTGGATATCCCTACAGATGAGTAAATCAGTGACGGTGCACCTTGAACTTCCAAGGAAAAGAATCGTACCTGGCTTCCTTGGGGAAAACCAGCGGGTGCAGGGGGTATGAATTGGGGCTTGTGGATCGTTACATTTTAGACCGTACAATGTAAGATCCCGCCGAAACATACCTGGCTTGGGCCGCGCGGATGCTGGAATCCTACTTGTTTACCATGTTTTGGGTCTGCCGCAGCTTCAAAAGAATTTTGCCTGCGTTTTCATTTATTAGCTTATCATTGAGTGACTTGCAGTTTTCACTCACATCTCTGCTGGACTACTATTTACCCAGTGTGTACCTCGCTAGAACGACATCGATCAGGATGGGTTATAAGCAAAACGGCGGGCGTCAATAAAATACCTGGGCGCCAGGGGAAATCCCGATATAGCCTGAAGTAGAACTATTGCGACGGAGCCTGCTAACTTCGACCGGCGCCGATTTAATGCATGGTATTCCTCTCTTTACGCATCGAGCGCATGGTGGGCCACCAGCGCACTGCCAATATGTCAGTTTGGTGAGATGAAAGCGATATAACGGATAAACGTACGCCTAGCTTCTGATTTCTACAATTCGTGCAAGGGTGCTTATTCTTGCCGATAGCGGCCTCACTTCTTCTGGATTGCGGGTAGCCAGACATTCTTGCAAGAAGACGATGGCACTCCGATACAAGGAATCATCTCTCTTTATCCCTCCTCGCTGAAGAGTCCGCCGACTCTCATCAGCTATACGGATGACTTTATTGGGTATTAGAGCCCTGTTTCGTCGTCTCGCCGTCGTGGGCGAAGCGCGGTATGCGTGCTCGGCGACAAGGTATGTACGGCCCCGCCGAAAAAATGGAAGGGATTGTATGATGTGATTTTGTTTTTCGCGTGTCGGGATTGACCATATACGGTAACGACGTAAAGGTCAAACTATAAATGGTAGGTATCCACTCGCCGTGGTATGTTGACCGATGCTGCTGCGCTATACTTGACGATTTTCGGAACCAACATCCACCTCGGCGGACGAATTGATGTTGTATCGCAATAGAGGATGCAACATTGGAGGGCTGAAACGATTCAATGTCCAGTACATTAGAAAACCCAAGATTTCGTAAGCCGGTGAGAACCGCCGAGGTCGGCGCCAAGCAGTTCTCGCAATATACTTGTACCAAACAGTGTGACATGTATAGCAGCTGGGGGTAGATGTTCGAGGTGGATACGGGTAGGGGGGAGTCGTTGCGTCGTGCGGACAGGTCATAGTTGATGTCGTATCACTTTAGTCACAATAAGCGCCTGGTCTCAACGCCAGGAACAGAAATCGTCTTCTGTGTAGCTCTGTATTCGCACAACTCAATGATACAGAGAGGCATTGCCGCTCGAAGAGACCTTTCGCCTGAGAAGCGAGCTTGGATGTGCGAATGATGTTGAGTGCCTTGCACCACTTCATATCGCCGAGATAGGATTGGGTAAGGCAGCACAGGTCGGCGCTGGGACAAATTGGGAAATGAAGCCGATGATCAGTCATTCTGCCACATATCTATCTCCCGAAGAACAAAGGCATCAAATCAATGAGGGAGTCGCCTTGAAACCACCAAACCCAGCGTGACCATGTGCGTCGGAGAAGAGAAATGAAATCAGACTTTTGACGACTTAGGTCAGCCTGCATCCCCGGCCACAATATGTGGACAACGTAAAGCTCTTGCGTATTACGATCTACGAGACATCTGTTCCCGAAGTCCGCCTTGGTGAAAAAATAGCCATGACCCTATCCAGAGATAGAACGACGTGGCGATGGAGTGGCTAACCACTGATGCTGTCGAGCCTCCGAGTCTTCTCGCCAGATATTGATTATATCAGGATCGCCTAGCGGTTGGAAGATATGCCCCAAGTAAACCTCTTCTGAAGACGATAAGGGAGTACTGGTCGCCGAAAGTTCAAGTAGCACCGCAGCAGCCAAGTCTGACGGTGATGGGATGGTGTTTCAGGTTCATGTACAATGCATTCAACCGGCACCTTAGCTTGAATTGAAGATCGTCGAAATGCACATTGAGAACGCATCGTCGAGAAGCTTCTGTGGAAGGATTCGAAGGAATGGGAGCCGGCGGTTTCTTGTGACCGCATCGTCACTGCAAAACAAGGTTGGGGCTTACGTAACGGTGATATCTTCGTTCTTCTCATCCATCCCTCGAATCATCATCGCGGGGACGAGTTGGACAAAGAGTTCATGAATATCTCGAAGTCGACGTCAAACTGCTGTTACATTATATCGAGGGCTTATTTTCCAAATTACAACCTCTTCAGCCAATTCTCAAAATTTTGTCACTATCAAGTGTGAGAGCCACACGATCGCGCCACTAGTACTTTCATCCTTAAGCCAGAAGCACCGTGAACGTTTCTTCTGACCATCCCCATGATCACTTTTGGATCCAGGAAGCTGTTTTTGTGCTAGCTGGAAGGCTGGGCGCCGATATTGGAGCTTTGTTTGAGCTTTGTTCACATTTCTCTCACGGATAGTACCCACCGCCGACGACAGTAAACCAGTCTACTCTTTAAAAGTCGCCCGCCCTCGCGTGGCACCCGCGTCCCGACCGGGGTTGCGAAACGGCCGCGCCTCCGCCGACTGCCATTCATAGTATACCCCGATGCACCTAACCAGATTCGCGCTTTCGCCGTCCCATTCCACTTTGCGACCCTGCGCAATCGAATTTATTGACCGTTCGGCCTCACTGTAACACTTTCTCAAACCTATGGCGTCTACCAACCTCCCGTTGTATAAAACCGGGGACGAAATTCCCCCATAGAAGTAAGAAAGACAACCATGGCAGCGAAGAAGGGTGGCTTCAAAAATCTCACAGACAAGGACATGGCCAATGCAGACGGCAAGGTCCCTCCACGTCAACGAAGCTGCACCAATTGTCAGGACAAGCACTTGAAGGTAGATCAGTTTCCTTCCTCCACATCCTTCGAATTGTGTATGACCATTCTTCAGTGCGACAAACATGTGAACGTCCTAGACAAATGCACCAATTGCCAAAAGTACAACGAACAATACTGTGATGTCAGTCCGAAGGTATGAACTTTCATCCCAGCAATGTATGGCCGTCGCTCACGCCTCAACAGTAACAGCGCCTCATCAGCTTGGGTAGAGTGTCCTTTGGAGGAAGTGCTAGGTGCTAGATAAGATGATGAGGAATGTTGCAATATAGCAAAGATTTCCCTTAGCCCAATCCCAGACATATGTCAGTTAGTCAGTGTGAGACCTGCTCCTCATACTTGAGAATGCAGTCATAACGGTGCCCTTCTAGCAAGTTTAAATGACATAGCCGAAGGATTCGCTCGACTTACTCAAGTTGCGCGCCAGCAAGACCATAGTCGTAATTCGTGGTCAAAGAATTGATGCATTCACAGGCTCTAACCGACTCTCACAGACTAAGGCTCCAGAGGTATGTAACCATGACGCCGGCGAACGCCGGCAACCAACGAACTGTAAACTATTCTGACTCCTATTCAGTGGTGTATCCGGAATATGAAAAAATCTGGAAGGATTTGAGAGGCGGCCGCTGGAAGATATCCACCTTTTTGCAACATTTTCGTGCGTGTTATAACCGCATTATGGCACTTAAAATGTCATATTGGTCCTGACATGCATATGTTTGTGCATGTGAACTCGGAGCCGCAGAAACCTGGTTAAACATCGACAACATGGCGCCGGACACTGTTCCACCCCTGCGTGACTTTTAATATCGTTAGCATACCTTGTAGGGATCGTTAGGTCAACAACCCATAAGCCAGTCAGCTTTAATTGTAAATTCTGAGAGCTTACGGGCGCAGATAACTTAGTCGAGAAGGCGTGGTCACTACGTCTCAGGGAAAATATCGCACTCCGTGGCGACCATACTAGCCGCGTCACCCCCACACTTGCTCCACCCGCTAGAAGTCCCCAGGATTGACAAGAGACTCAGAAAAGCGGAAGGATCGCGATGCGGCGAGACGCAAGATATGACTAGCACAGGGAACGGTTGTCGTACGAGTCTCCCCAGTTATTCTCAAGCCACTCTCCAAACAAGATAACATATGTTCCGTCGAAATCGCATCATGATAGTACCAAGACAGTGGGATTGATAGAAGATCCAACGTTATTGGAGCTTTGCTTGAGCTTTGCCAAAATTACCTCGGCGGGAGGGCAGCTCCGACTTTGAGACGGCAACCATACCATCAATGTATCCCGCCTCGACTTGCTAGTACCCTCGACCGGAGAAGTGAAACGACCGGCCCCGGCGATAACCATAAATAGTATTTTCCGAGTGGACCAAACCGAGAATATGTTTCGGCTTCGATTTGCACGTGTTGACAGTTCTCGACTAGGCTCAACTGCGACGCGGCGACGAGTTTCTGCGTACTCCAAAAAATCCTTGAGATGGCGCTTGGGCTCCGTATTTTGTGTATAAAATGAGGCAGATCGGTGTGGCTTTGTTCAATACGAAACATGACAACTTTCATCGACTACACACCTGAGCTTCTCGCCAAAAATAACGGCAACCCACCCCCTCGTTCTAAAAGCTGCACGAATTGCCAGAAGGCCCACGCCGGGGTGAGTGAACTCCAGACCGTTATGAAGCACTATTGGCTAACCCATGAACAGTGCGATTACGAAAAGAAGTTTCCAGACAAGTGTTCGAACTGCCAGAAGAACAACAACGAAGTTTGCGTGCTGGCAGACAAACCAGAGAAGGTAAGAATTTTGAAAATCAAATTCTGACATTGTTAATCAATCTTGGCGCTCTAGAAGTGACCGCCGCACTGCACGGAATGCAGAAAGAACAGGCGTAGATTCAAGTATGGTAGGAACGTAGTGACGTTCATGAGAAGTCCAGTGGAGCTGGTGTCGGGTTATTGTGACATATGCAGATGAAATCAGATTCTCTTTTGCTTGATCGTGATATTTTGTTCTGGCGTCAGTAGGAAGGAAGCGCTGGCGGATCATTGCTTAACTAGGCGTCTACGGTGTGCTTATCTTCGCCTGAAGCAGTCGACTTGTGGCAGCAGTGAGCATAAATGAAGCTGATTTTGTCGTCGATTGGTTTGAAATAATGGTAAATTTGATTGTCTATGAGTACTGCACTGGAACTTGCCGCAAATATCCTGCAACAATAGTGGCAAGTCATGAATACCTCGTTATGTGGTTCGTCAATCATCCGTACCTTGCGGCCTTCCTGCGTGTGTGATAAATAACGCCAGTGGATTTTGATCATCCGTCAGTAAGGCTGAAATGGTCGAGGGACATTGGCAGTTGGGATCGATGTGTTTACGACCGAATGTCAGGTACGAACATTGAAGCCCGGGATGACGATCGTTTCATCCGAGTGGTACGGTGCAGTTTTTTGTTTATCTAACAACAGGATTTTGTCATCCGCGCATCAGTTTGGCCGAGGTTGCCAGCAGTCGCACAGCGAGCGCAGTAAAGTTCACAATCAGACTGTCCACCGGCAGTTCCAAGGCCAGGAGAAGTTCGGTATGAAGCAAGGATGTGGATTCTACTTCGCATCGTTTGCGATTCTCAACACCTATTGCGAAATACAGTACTTGAATGAACTGGTTTCCAGATAAAGATCAGGCGCTCAAGGCCAAAGTGTGACCATGACGTAACATCTCAATCACCGTGACGCTTCCAGCCTTCAATCGATTTCATCGGCGACGCCGTCGTTGGCTCCACCATTCCCCGAACGTCTTTCGAGGCAACCACAAAGTTCTTCACGACCTTTCGCTACGGGTATCTAATCTGGTTGTCTGAATACCTCACAACACACTACCATACATCGTTCAAAACGGACCTGACCGAGATGGCGAACTTGGATTCCACTTGCTTGCGATAAGGCAGCCTCAAAAAAAGCAGCCATGGTTTTCGTATGTTCAACGCCTTGGAGCATAGGATTATACGCCGTTGTTTGAACATTCGCGCGTCGGTTGGCAGCTTATGTCGTGAATTCGCCGAATGGCGGCCAGTCAACAGGCGACCGCGGCGCTGGCTATGCTGAAGCCATGCAATTCAGTCTAGTCAATGTGGAAAATACCGAACCAATTCTCTCTATAGCTCGAATAGTGGACATATGCTGTTCGTCGCCTGCATACTTCTCTACGGATCTATCAGCTCGGAGGGTGGAACGTCCGAGTGGCCTGCACCGCTTGCAAGCTGGAGGACTCTCCATGAAAGTTCCTAACTCGTTGTTCCTAACTCGTTGTCTGGATTAACTACTACGCTTCGCCCGGACCTTGTTTTATATCTGTGGAATGCTATTAGGCTTTGGTGTTGGGATATACACTGAAACTGTTGATAAATTCGTACTCGAATAAATTGGACTGATCAGGTCGGTTTCGGCGGCCAAACTGGTATCATAACTTGGGAACTGGCTGAATGTCCCCAATTCAACATCCAAGGTATTCTAGCCTTCCCGGCGACGTGACTTGACTTCCGTTTCCCGACTCCTCCCTGAGGATCCCTCCAACGAGATGACCTGATTAGGGCTGTCTCTTTCCTACTTCGCCCATGATATTCGCCTAGTGAGTTTGAGGCACACCGTGCGCCGTCGTTTCCATGGTCTCCATGCTCGCCGTGCGATTGGCCGTGGTGGTATAAGTTGAGTGTTGAACGCATCAATTGGCAAGTAAAGCAAGAATGCCTCCCCCCAAGTTGGTCTGGAAAGCACCCCTCACACCCAGCTCATTCAGACACGGCAGACATCCGCCTCGTCCCAGAAGCTGCACATATTGCCAGGACAGACGCATTCGTGTAAATAATCCTTGGACTTTTAATGAATATTTACATATTTACTCTACAACCAGTGCGATCGCGAAAGACGTTATCCTGACCCATGCACAAACTGCCAGAGGGCAAATGCGATCTGTGAATTGAGGGTGAGATATCACGGTCTCAATTATTCAGAGGCGATGAGCTCAACGAATGATGCAGCAGTGATCCCGGAAAGACCGTCAGGTGGAACGGTTATTGTGGTGACCTTTCAGAAACGTGGCTTGCGCGTTGCGGTCTTCCACACGATTTTAGGAAAACATTAATAACTGCTATTACCGTAATGTATATGTCGAAACAAAATTAAAAATTTGTTGTTTGGTCGTATTTGTCTGCACATCCTCTCATTCTTGACCCTCAACATTGCAAATGTGGTTTGTGATGAAGTTCCGCGCGTTCGTCTGATCAATCTCTCAGTCATCCATGTGCAGCAAACATATTCTGAATGCACAAGTTTCGATTCGTGCTCCTTGCTGCAAGCGATGGTTCGATTGTGCGGAATGTCATGCGGAAGTCTCAGCACATCCATTAGCAAAGACAACGGAGATGTCTTTTCTCTGCAAGAAGTGCAAGAAGGCTTTCCGAAAAGACATGTCCGTTTATGAGGATAGCGATGAATACTGCCCGCATTGCGATAATCATTATGTGCGCTTAAACGCGATTGTCTTTGGTGGTGCTGATCAATCAATAATGCTGTGCAGGTTTTGGAAGCTAAAACACCACAAGCGGTCTTAGCGGTCGAGGGAGAAGATGCGCGGAAGGATGCAAGGTTGATTCGTCCATTCCTCGAGTGTGAATTGGATATTGATACATTGACAGAATGCTCAAGGATGATCGTATTGCCCCTTCGGAACGAAATATGAACTTGGACGATGATATCGCGGAGCTTCTCGATGCATAGCGGGGATGCCTTTTCTATCCAATGTTTCACCTTGGCGATCAAACCATTCACATCCTTAAACCACCTAACTAATTTGGCTCATTTTAGTTCGCGTCGACTTGTCTGGTTGAAGGCAGGCTGGCACGAATGCATGCCCATTATTCGCAGTATCGTCGCTGTCACGTTGATCCCAAGCGTGGTACACATTGTAAATTCGGGCCGAAAAACCTCCCTTTTGGCAGCATACAACTTGTCCATTACCGTGCGCGGTCGCCGTTAGCGCCCGCCATCCCCTTGCTCTTCGATTGTTGAATCGCAAGGAACAACACCAAATGTATGAGAACTCACGAGGATAAATTTGGACGCAAGTCTAATCGGAAGATGGCAGTTGCAACTAACTGTCGGATTTGCTTGAGCGTGATGCGTGAACCTTGAAGTGGCATGGCACATAGGTAATTAAGCCAACACATAGTAAGATGGTCAAAATTTCATTCAGTATGAAATGCACGACGATAGCAATGTCAACCTGAAAACAACCAACAAGCAATCCAATCAAGAAGTAAGTAGCAAGGCCAAGAATGTGTGATGTGTGATAGTGCACGAATTCGTGTATGAGTGCGCTAGCGCTACAATGGGTTAGCGGAACTCTCATAAAACCCAAAGGAAAGAAATCACGAAAAAAAGGGATGTTGAGCGCATGAAGCAGGGTCAATAAAAATACAGCATACAGATCAAACAAATTTTCGATGATTACTAGGACGACAACGACCGCTATTCATGGTGAGGGCGAAGGCGGCTCGTGAGTACATGCATCAATAGGCTCGCCGTGTATGTCGAGAGGCCAGAATGTATTTTTGAAGAGTCCCGTGGGGTCGTATTTTCGTTTAACCTCGCACAGACGCGACCAGTTTTCTCCATAGCTTCCCATTACCCGCGAAGGCCGTTCATTCCGGCCGAGGAACTGTTAGAGTACGGTAAAAGTGCTGTTAATGCGTCACGAGACCAGAGATGAACGTACACTCGGATAAGGACCACCTGTTGAAACGGGAGCAAGGGTCTGATTGATCCACTGCAAGACGAATTCAATTAGTGTTCCACGTCGGGTTTATCAGACCTTCACTCACCTCTTCAGCGCTCGACTTACACCGGTCGTCAACAACGCCAATATCCCACTGGTGGAACGCCGCGATAGTAAAGTTTGCCTTCCTTTGCGACAGTGGTAAGCACGAGTTGTCAAAGTCAACAACAGCGCCGCCAGCCAACTCGACCAACCACGCTACGATACTTTCAATTTATGACGAAGGAACGCACGTAGAAACAAGACGTACTGCATCCGACAGGAGTATCAGCAAATTTGTTCACTGTGGCATGTATAATGTCGTCCGGTAGGGAGGTAATGAGGGCGGAGCGGATATACCACTGCCTGCCCGCTTTACGTCCCGTAGAATATATAAGCCGTTATTCTTGATAAAGACGAAGAGAAAGATAGCTACCTTTGCCCCGCAAAATCTGCGCAACGCTGTCTTGTTGATGTAAAAACGTCTTCTCGTCAACCTCATTGAGGAGACACCTTTCACCGTCCCAGCTGCTGATAGCTTCCAGGAAATCATGGCCTTTCTCGCGCGAGCCGACATAGCAAATCTGCACGACGATAACCGAGTCTTTGTCTGCGGGGCCGGCGGTGAAGAGGACATTGGCGTAAAGCTCGCGTGGGGCGCCTTTAACACAATCCCGGAAGTGTTTAACCAATGAAGCTGCAGTCGCTGGTCGGAATTTGCTGTAACATAAAACGATCAGGGACAATGTTGGAACTGACAGTAGATGAGGACAAACTAAATTAGGTTGCCGGCGAATACGACCGGGACTGGGTAGGCTTTCACTTTGTATCTGGTGACGACACCAAAAGCTGGTCCAGCGCCACGAATCGCCCACCAAAGGTCTGTCGCGCGTCGTGAATATATGCAAAGCGCGAAATACAGGATAGTAACGAACCAGGATGCTCATTTTCACTGACGTAGACGATACGTCCATCCGCAAGAACCATCTCCACCTCAACGAGAGCGTCGATCGAAAGGCCATGAAGGCGCGAGAGGAATCCAAAGCCGGTTAGGAGCATGACGGAAGATCCGACCGGATGAGCGGCTCTGAAAAAAACCCAAAGTCAGTATACAATCTATGGAAATTATTGGGGGGGGGGGATTGGGGCTGAAGACGGTACGTACAATGGGACGTGATACGGTACGGTGCATGGGTTGCCGCTGAAGTCTTTCGCTGGTAAGGGGTTTCCAAACGTGAATAAATCGATATCCTTTTGGTTCACGCCTGCGCCGACAGTAACAAATGCGTGCGGGTGAACGGCAGTTATCGTCTGAGTTTACATATCTGACTGAGTAACTCATAGTCAACAAAATTCTAAAAAATACACACCGATGGTAACAACGATGTTGGGGGTCCGTTCGACATGGTTCCAGAATGCACATTTTCGTTCAAGTAAACCGTACTAGATGATGGTGGCGGTATTGTCACTCTGCTTGGACCAGGGACTGGTGCGGGCACCTGCCGATGAGACCGATATGTTGTTTGTGGATATGGAACCTTAGGTTCGGCTAAATAACCGAACGGATCGCCTGATGAACTTGAGCTAGCAATAGCTGTGCTCCCATCATAATTTGGTGCAGGGGCTGTTTGGCGTCGATCATTCGAACTGGCTGAGGTGGGTGGACCTGAACGGTTGTCAACGTTATGCTCTGGTGTTGAATTTGAGCTCGAAATAATTCGACGATCCTCGTCCATTGGTGTCCCGCTCGTTGTACCGCTCATAATGACGACGCCGTTGGTTTGATCTCCTCGGCCATTTTCCGAATCGATTTTATCCTCAGGGGACGTCGGTGGTGTGCTTAACGCCGCCTCAGCATCGCCATTTCCATTTCCACCGATGGAGCTAGACCGAGTGCCATTCGCGCTCCCACTCGAGCTTCCGTGCGAGCTTCCACAGGATGTGTATTGCATATTCATACCAGACAAGGAGGGTTCCTGTGCTATGGGAAAGGAACCGCCGGGCCATGCAGGTTCGACGCGTCTTCGTAAACTGGGAGATGGCAGATCACGGTCCGTCCATTGGGTAGGCATGTCCGGTCCACGGAGAAAATCGGCGACGAGGCGACTACCTTGCTGCTCGTCATCGTCGGGGCTTCTCTGCCGCTTTACACCACCTAAAACAGTTGTATATTCGCCAGAAATAGGAATGGTTCCAACTGTCGAAGGTGCGTAGATGCCCTTGCCCTTGTCTTTCGGTGTGTCGTCCGTAATCGTCGCCAGTCGAACGAAAGTGCCGTCATGTGCTGGACACTCAATGTCGGTGTATTTGAGCGCTGAGAGGTCCACGACGATGTCTCCCGCAATAGCCCAGCCTCCTGTACCATATCCGCCAGCTTTGACAGACGGAGACAGTTTGTGTTTAGAGCAGAACTGGATTGCGCTAAATTTAGAAACTGGTTTAGCACCCGGTGTTTAAGCCGACATGGTGTCTTCTGCTCACGAGCTGACATCTTGTGCATCTACAGGCAAAACAACCGCCCTTGCTAGAGGAATAATATGGCCGTTGAATAAAGTCGTGGATATTTTGAACCTAACAACTGTGAGTCGGTGGTGTTCAGAAAAGCTGGTTACTCACTGTTCGCTGCCTCTGCGAACTACATTGCCACGCACTGAGCGTACCAGCTCATCGTACAGAGACTCTGGCAGCTCCTCGACGGTCCTGAGCGTGCTGAGAACGGCTTCGTTGTCGCCCATTACTGATGGGGGTAAGAGAGGAAGGGTTGTGGAGCGGAAGCCAAATCTATATACGTGATTAGGTAAAGCCAGGCACAGCAGAGCTAGACACTAGCCGAGCTTGTCAACCTTGCTAGCGAAAGGCGTTCGTGCACGTCCCATGGCGGAATAGGCAAACCGTGAGCCTACGAATTCAAAGGAATGCACATCTTACATACGAGATGCACCCAAGAGACACGAGCTGTTGACACAGAATTGATTTGAACGACCCGATGGCATTCAACGAGCTTGCTACGAACAGTTAGACCACGGCAGCAAACCCTAGGTGAGGGGAATTCAATTTGTATTCAAAACATCCCTACGGCCATATATTTTGCACTCAGAGTACTAGACAGAGTTTATCGCTCGTGTGTTTGAAGCGGGGCGAAAAGGGAAGTCCTGCTTCCGAATGTGGAATGTTTTATTCACATCATCACTCCTTAACGCACGCTGATTATGCGAAGACATTCTGCAAAGGGAAACGAGGCGAAAGACCGGAGTCAAGAGAATGTATATTTCACCTCGACGTGTATTTGTGGGAATGCCGTAGTGAGGTTCTCTTGAATATCTAAAAATGATTTAGGCTCATCGATTTCACAGTTACCATGATTATTTCGGGAGGATCTTATGTCTTTCCACCTGAGCTCTTCCTAAATCCACCACAGATACGTCCCTGGCGCGTTCCACCCATCTGATATCTTCAAACGCCACCGGATATAACGGAACAGCGCCGTTCCACCCCAAAGGGCATACCAAGCAAACACCGCCAGAAGGACTTGCTGTAACAAGGAAAATCGTTCAGGTTTTTTTTCCGTTTTCGTTTCGCGACAATGGCGCCAACTTTCGAGACTGGAGTTTTTGACGCTCGCTAGGTTACGAACAAAATCGTCGACATGCCAACCTGTTCCCGCGAAATCACGCACTGCTCACTATCAGCAGCACTATATCCCTCCGCTTAAGCCTTCGACTCCACAAACGACTGCCTGGCAGGTCCCCGATCAAATTTATTCGAAGTTTACGACACCTCCTGTTTCCCAAATTCTTGCAGCACAACCGAGACCTGCAGATAAGCAACAACAAAGTCAGATTACTCAGGGACAAATTAATCTCTCTAGTTGACTCACCGTGGTCGATCGCATTTTGCAATGTTGCGGCGATCAATCACTCTATTAGCCTGAAGTTTCCGAAACCAGCAATGAACTTTCGAGACATCTTTTTGACCGTTTGACGGGAAATTTGGAGTACTATTCCTCCCGACTATGGGGTAGTCGGGATTTCCGAGGTGGTGAGTAACGCTGTATGTGTCCGAAACCTTGGGTCCGACTGACATGCTACGGAGGCCGGCGTTAAGATGTGGACTCAGGTCAATTATTGTTTATTTATGCAACAGAGCGGTAAACTATCACAGTACGTTTTCATACCGCGCAACGATAATCTGACTGGCTGATATGCAAATCATGTTCAATGGGAACCTTCAGCGCTCAGGTGTAATCCCGAGCCAAGCCACGGAAGTACAGTACTGGCGCTGAACGGTCGGGGAAAGGAAGGTGGTTGTTTTGGACAGGATAAAATTGTCTGCGAAAGCGACGCTGCTCGCTCGACGGTCCGAGAACTTGATCGATCAAGATTAGGAAGGGACTCAAAAGATATTGTTGTTTCAAAACATTGGGCCAGAGTAATGGGTTAGTCATCACGCATATACGACAAATGACCTCCAGGCTCGTCGTCTTCAAATTCAAACATATGTGGCAAGTTTCTTGATTCTTGCAGTCTTCCCCTCAAAGAAGCCATCCGACGCGTCGCGAGAACCCATCAGTGGTCTGTGGCTGGGTGCCTCCCGAGATCGCCGGGGGTGTTTTGGAATGCCCTTGTCGCGGGAGAAGGTTGATTGAGCGCCAAATATTGAGGTGGTCGATTTCCAAAATGATTTCTAGCCCGAACACGAGACAGAGAAAGGCGGCTCACGAATACCAATATTAATTTGTGTCAAGCTCTAGATTCGTCAAGTCATCATCGATAATTCCTTCATCCGTCAGGGGACATTGGAGAGAATCCGGTCATTTAATAAATGCACGGTCGTGGTGGTATGGAGATGGCTAACGTGGAGGTGAATATTACTCTATTGACCATTTATGCAATTGAACCCCCAGTCAGAACAAACAACTCTTTTATGGACTACGAAATCGATCGATGCATATCTGGAAAGGCTGGCCTTACATGAGACCACCGAGTGAAAGGAGAACAAATGCTCATCGTGTCTTCCCCAATGCAGGCATATGCCATATGGATGTGATGTTAAGGGTAAACCGATATGGAACGAAGTTCGCCAGCGAGCGTCTCCTGGAGTGGAAAGCGAGTAGTACATCAACAAGTGCGTTTAAGTTCGAGGAGAGGCATGCATGTCAGCCATGCCAATGTCTGTCGATACTCATTTGTAACAAATGCTGCTTACGACGTGGGTGAAATCAATTACTCAAAGCAAAGTTCATCACTGGCAGTTTGAAATCAGTGAGTATAATTTATGTAACCTCCCGATGTACATGGGAGGAATCGATTTCGGGGCGGGTGCCAAGTGCGAAGTGTGATGGTGTATTCCGGTCCGCCGGTCCGAAAATTGCCCTCCAATGTCACAGCGTTACGTTCCATTTTAAGATCTCAACAAGAGTCATCGGCTCGCGTCGCAAGCCATTGTCATCGCAATGCCTAAGAGTCTGAATTTGATTGACACTCGCTCTCTCGACGCATGGATTTCGATCCTGAGTCAAGCAAGAGAGTGTGGAGGAAAGCTCGATGAAAACTACGTATGGCAGGGTCATACCGAAGGGTGAGGATTTGCCTACGTTTCCATTTTTCGCGCTGACTGGTTTTACAGTCAGTTGGACAACGAAGAAAATATAGATGTCCTTTTTAAATCCTTGCAGAACCTTAGGGCTTACAAAGAAGCCCTCAACACAATTCGGATGCATCTGGAAAGGCGAATTATCGCCCTTCAAAAGAAGTGCAAGCCCTTGGCTTTCGAAGATGGAATCAAGCGTCTCCCAGATGAGATTGTGGCCTGCATTTTCGAATGCGGTCAACAGGCGACCGATGACAACAAATTTGCACTCAACGTGTCGCACGTCTGCCGGCGCTTTCGTGAGATCGCATTTGGAGCCTCACAGCTCTGGGCGAGATTCCATCCTGAAATGATCCACCCGGAGGCTGTCAGCTTTTTGGAGTCCAAATCCAAACAAGGTGGCATCGAAGTGTTCATGTCGAGCCATGGCGACTACACCAAGGACCAACAAGATCAATACCGGCTCATTGACGTAGCAAATCGTCATATTGATCGATGGACCCATCTTCGCATGGATGGGCTCATACATATGGATGATCTTTTCTGCGAAACTACGCCTGTGCTTCCTCGGCTTAGAAGTATTGAACATAATAATCGATTCCACAATGAGTACGCCTGTCCATACGAAAAGTGGGATATGCCCAACCTTTCACTCTTCGTGGGTATCAACGTGGTCCCCGTATTTCGAGTGGACTGCAATATATCATCGCTGGAGTTAATACTAAAGGGCCGGTCGGAACTTAACGAGTACTTCCACACGTCATATCTCGTCGACACTTTGGCCACTCTACCACGCCTACGTTCGTTGTCGTTGGAATTCCAAGCCACCCAATGCGATGAAATCAGGTCCTCCACTGCATCACTTCCAGATCTCGAACTTCTTAACATCACTATCAAATATTCAACCGATTACACACTCATCAAGTCATTCATTTCCTCCGTGTCATTCCCAAATCTCTCTCAATTAGAAATACTACTTGAAGAGATCTGTGGTGAATATTCTGCGGATGGTTTTCTGAATGAAATTTTACCACCATTCTCTGCCGTACATCCTCGGGTTCACACCGTCCGAATCTACACGTCTCACAAATTTTACATTGGGCTGCTGCAACGGGTATTCGATTCAGTCCCTTCCGTCCGACATCTCGTTATAGACGCACCCAACACGGCTTTATTATGGGGCAATGAATTCTTCGTTTCTGCTGCTTTATACAATCGGTGGCCGCCGCTCCAGACGCTTCGCATCAAGCGATCCACGAGGCTCTCAGAGCGGCAAATGGAGGCGCTGGTGGATAAAATTCATTTTGACGGGAATTGGGACGTATTCCAATCGCTCCAAATCGTGTCCTGCGTTGGGCTATCGGAGGGCTTTTTATTGTACATGGAGAGTAAAATGGATGGGAAGCTTGAGTGGACCAACGTTGTTGCTGTACGTTCCGTCCTTGTCGTTCATTTTATTTACAAATTTTGTTTAGGCGGTAGACGAACCAAGCGAGAATGATTTCGATTGAGAATGTGAATCTTCCAGCCGATTTTGCCAGGTTCCGGTTGAATATGTCCTCATAATTGTTATACTAATGCATTGAAGATTGTAAAATGTTCAGAGACTGTCATACACCTATTGAAAATCCGTATGCGTTATTCCTACAAGGTATGTATTGTAACAAGAAGGGTGATCATGATGGAGAGTATATGATGCAAGATGATATATCAAAACGCAACAGAGATGAGGAAACAAGAAAACAAGAGAAAAAATAGAACACATTATGTTATTGGAATCACAAAACTGGCCAAAGCCCAGCCGATGTCTCCATACTCATCTCGCACAATGAGGAGACAGTCATCGCCATCATCGACGTAGAGTGGTAGACCGTCATGTTTCGACGGGTGTCCCGCCTCTGATAGCACCGCAAAAACGTCGCCATTTTGAAGCTCGAAAAACGGCAGTGATAGGTATGAGGCTCCATCCGGCGGAGAGCATGGGTGGATAGCCTTGACGGCGTATAATGCGGGTGAATCGGCTGTTATGTGCGACGTGATGTTCGGAACAGGGACGGGGTAATTTGGTGGCGGTGTGGATGGTGTGTGAGGATGGTTGCTTGCACTAGTGGTCGAGGTTATGGATTTGTTGGAAGGTGAATGCCGCAGAGGGGTGCGTAGCGATTCACTCAACCTCCTCCGGAAACTGGGGCTGCGATTCCGACCGCGCCACTCGACTGATTCACCACTAATGGACTCTTCCCGAGGTCGCTGGGGCACCAAAGGCGATGGTGCCGAAATCTCGAATGCCGCAACTGCTGGTGACGAGGAGGCTGAAGTCGACCCCGGATAAGGCGAAGTACTCGAACGGCCTTTCTTTTTCAGGTGATCTGGCGTGCGTGGCCTGGATTTTGACGGCTGTCTGGTGACGGACACGGGTGTAGACGGCACGCCGACGCTCTCCGTCGCCTCCATACTCCAATTTGACGCCGCTCCTTCCAACGAACCAACACTATGATGCCTCGAGGTAACGCCTGGCGCGTGGTGGCGATGCTGCTGCTGTTGGCTGGGATGTGGCGCCACGTTTCCATTCTGCATGTTTGGTAATGCCTGCACGTTGTAAAACGGCGACCCCAAGCTCGACCCCGAAACCTCCACAGCGCCTGTGGATTTCGAGTAGCCCGACTTCCCATACACCTTCTGCTGCTGCACCTGCTGCAACAAGACCCCCTTCTCCCTCGAGAATATCTTCAACTTGCTCACAGCTTCATCGACCTCCCTGAACCGATCCCACCACACCCGCAGCGTCTCCTCACTGCCTGCGTTTGTCTCTCCTTCAATCCTCAACGCATCCCACAGATCACCCCATCTGTCCCGGACGTCTGCCCAAAACTGCGTTTGCCTGCTGGCGAAGTGGCGAATGCAGACCACGATGCCTTTATCCAGCAGCCGCAAGTACGTAGGCAGCTCCGAGTCCAATTGTGCTCGAAGCGCGACGAAGCGCTGAGAAGCTTGTAACAACGCAGCTGGTGGTCTTGTCTTCGAGAAATTGAGGTTCAAGAGCGAGTGATGTAGTGGCTCCAGGGAGTGCATGGCGGTCAAAAGCCTTGTCGGCGCCTTCATCGTATCGATAAGCCTCGCCAACTGTGGCAGGACTTCGTGCTGGATAATCTCCTTGAGTGCTCCACAAAGCGGAAGGAGCTGATCATCCACGACGTTTAGGAACGCATTGAACGCATCACTCGACAACTCCTCCTCCAACCCCAGCACACTCGAGAACACGGTCGCCCACACGCGCAGATGCTCGATCGATGCATGCACGCTCTTCGACCACTGCACCGCATCCTTCGCGAATTCGCGAATGAACGAGTCGCATTTCTTCAAATTCTTCTCGAGGAACAGGACATGCTCAGCCTGCATGCTCTCCTCCCCGTCTTCCTTCGGCTTCGTCAGACGCATGCCCTTGATCCGTCCAAGGCTGACTCCAGCATTATTCTTGCTCGTGCTGAGCTTCTTCTTCAACGGCGGGTTCATCATGTCCGATTTTCCCGTGAGAACCTCCTTGACGACTTCCAATCGTCTCCGCCCCTCATTAACAGCGCGTGCGACTTCTTCCATCTTGTCCCTTGCCTTCCGCAGGTTATCCTTATCCCCATGACCATCGCGTGTTTCCTCCAAGATCGTGGAGAGCAACAGGGAGTATTTCAGAAGCCGCTGAACGGGCTTGATCAAGAGTGAGGGGAGATCCCAGGCGTGCGTCACGGATGATGCCAATGATTGAGTTTGGCTGAGGTACGCTGCTAATGCGGGTGTTTGCGGCAGTGAACTGAGGTGTGCGAGCGCTGCTGGATGTCGTGTAATGTATGTCTTGTACAACACCTCCATCTTGGGTGCCTAAACAAAATCCAACGGTAATCAGCCTCCATCGTTACGAAGCCGTGGAAGAAAAGAATGGCAACTTACAACCTCCAAAAACAACTCCCCGACCCTATCCTCGCCTTGTCCACTCTCCAACACATCCCCAAGCGCTTCCTCCAGCCGGTCCGCCAACGAATCCGAGAATATCGCCAACTCGGCTACGTTGCTGAATATGATCTTCATGTCCTCCCGCGTCATCGGCACTGTTCCTGGAATTGGTGGATGGAGCAATGAAGACGTCGAGGAGTCGGATGACGCTGTGGAAAGCGTGCGGGAAGAGGACCCGGACGATGCAGGTGGTGTTATGGGTGGTGGTGCGAAGTTGAATGGAGATTGTCGACCTACATGATTTTGAAAATTTTCTCAGTATTTGCTTTAAAAGTGGATAACAAAAATTGGACCCACCAATAGCGAGCGGAACATGCACGTCCCTAATGAACGCCAAATCCGAAGCGTACGCGCGCTCAGACATCAACAGCTCGTGCAGCGCATGCTTCCGTTTCGACATCACAGGCACAGGAGGCGTCACCACCTCCGCCTCCGCCTCTGCTACTTCGGTCGCCTCCGCTTCTTCTGCTAGGGAGGAGTCTTCTTCCAATGGATTCTCCTTCACTGGCGAGTTCAAGTTCGACGGGGGTGGTGGTAAGGGGAGTGGTTTCTCTCCACTTTCACCCTCGACTCCAACTCCGGCGCCGTCGTCCTCCCCATGCCCATGCCCACCATCTTCCTCCCCAACCCCAATCCCCTCATCAACATCTTCTTCATCGTCAAACTCATCCTCCTCATACTCCGGAATATAATTCCCCCTCCTCTGGACATCATACTGGTGGTGGTCGTGGACGCTCCAATTCTGATAATGCCTCAGGTCCACAGATCCAGGCGACGGCGGCTCCATCCCCATCCCCATCCCAACCTCCGGTTCGTCGAGGTCCACAACATCCGCATCCCCATGCGCGTAGGTCTCCAATAACCCCGCGAACGACCTCGCGCTCCGGACGCGGACTCTCATCCTCTCCTTCGCGTCCTCTCGCATCTTCACCTCTCTCACATCGAAGCTTGCATCCTGGTCACCGTCGTCTCGTAGGTCCACGTACCCCCTCCCCTCCCTATCGCGCAACTCCCTCAACCCCCGCAAATCCGGCATATCCGGCAGGTCCGGCGTGGGCGGGTACAACGTATACGCGCTGTACGCACTCTCCCTCTCCCTGTCTCTATTCGTATAATGCTCGATGAGCGTCTTGAATGACGCCACGCTGACGCTCTTCGCGGATGGCGCCGTGCTCGCGCGCAGACGCAGGGGGGAGCGGGGTGGTACTGGCGGTGAGGGAGGGACTGGCGGTGATGGTGGGATTGAGGATGAGGGCGATGGTGGGGCTGGGACTGAGGGTTGCGTTTGCGATTGTGTTCGCGCTCGCGTGTGGAATTGGAATTGCGCTTGTGAAGGAGAAGGGGAGGGCAGTGGTAACGGGGACGGCGCCGCTTTCTTTCTCGCCGCCGCCGTCGATTGTCCAATCCTCGGGAACGCGGTCGTTGGCGTAGCAGCGGACGACACAGACGACGCCTCCGACGGCGCGATGGATGATGATGTCGAGATCATCGAAGACGTCGAGGGCGTGCTCGACATCGTGCTGGCTCCAATCCCCAAACTCCCCAAGTTGTTCTTCACGAACGATGACGATCTCGCTTTCGTTACGCCGGATTTGGCTGATGAAGACGATTTGGAGTTCAGCGACGCGGAGGAGGTGGACGAGGAGGAGGAAGTCGAGGGGGTGAGGGAATAAGAGTTAAGCTTGGCGCTGTCTAGTCGGAGGAGGTCCGGCGGGGGTGGTGCGCGAGTGACGCCTCCCATGCCCATGCGGCGCGTGCGAGGCGATGGTGTCGATGTTGATGATGATGATGTCGACGATGTTGTCGTTGTCGTCGTTATTGCTGTCGTCCCCTTCGCCGTCTTGGATTTGGCGGAGGTGGATTTGGCGGAAGAGGAACTCAAGGAGTTGATGATGGACGCAGTTGAGTTTACGGACACGTTCGCCATTGCTGACTTGTCGTCGTTTTGTATTTATATTTCTTCTCGTTCCTTTTGAAGGGTGTATGTTATGCTGCGTTGAGGGGGCTCGTGTGTAGTAAGCAAGAAGTGTGGGTGGTGGGTGGTGTTGTTCTATTCCTTTCGGAGTAAGGGAAGGGAGAAGGGTTCTGGAAGTTCGGAACGGTAGGATCTAGAGGCCAGAGTCTCGGAGGACGAGGGAGAAGGACGGGTTGTGCAACGTGTTTTCCTGTGCGAGAGGCAACGGAGGCCGAGAAGCCAGAAGCCAGAAAGGACTAGAAAGAAGGGGATACGACGTTACGGCGACCTGCATTGCATACACGTGAACAAAACATATTCAAAACAAACGTGGTCGAAACGGACGATAAGGGCGAATGAATGAACGGACTCGACTTTGTACGTACCTTTCCACGTTATTGGTTTGACAGAAGTCACCACCGTTCTTTTGGATGGTTGGAGTAAGTCTTGAGTGGGTGTGGTGACCTTTCGGAAATGAGTTCTTTCCCGGCGTACGGTTATTTAGCTGGGTAAACGACGCGCAGATATCGAATAATCGATGGTAGCTGCTCAATTGAAAGAAGTGTGAGATGAAGGGAATAGAGTTGTGAATATTGAAAGTTTTGACTTACTGTGAGAGGCCGAGGACTTCGTTGGAAAGTGTTACTCCACCGGGATGGACTGGCGGTGAGTCAATAATTTGTGTTCCGGAACGATGTCGCGGATCAGAGGATCGGCGGAGTTGGCTTGGAGACGTGTATAGTTGCGCGAACGTCGTCGGTGGTATTGGTGAAGTCAAGGAGACGATGCGCAATATGAGTATCGTACAAATCGTTAGTGTTGAGTTGTGTTGAGTTGTCAAGTTTCGTGGTTGCTCCAGTATGCGTTGTCCAGATTAACGAACGCTCAGAAGGTAATCGACCTAGAAAAACATGTCTGCAACGTTGCCGATAAGTAAGCTGGGGGTGAAGTGAGGAGGTGTGTGGTATTACGACAGACCCACGTTCATGCTGCAGCTGAGTATTAAGGAAATGAAAATGCTCCTTTGTTCGCTCTTGTGCTCCCGTTGACGACGGTGCTTTGCTTTCTTCAGCTTCCACGACGACGGTGATGATGGTCGGGAACAACAACGACGACGACAAAGAAAGCGTGCAAGACGTGTTTCGGGCGGTGTAGGATATAATCCCACAATACTTGGAGCCTGGGAGAGACAGAGGACCGCGCGGGACAGCTGGCAAGGTGGCAAAGCAAGCACAGCGTTGTTACCACGTGGCTTATGCCGTAAAATAAACGCTAGGATCAGGCACACAACGCCACTCACACGGAACTAATTCCTCTCAGCACATCTCAGATCTCCTGCACCCGCTCTTCCACTCACGACGAGCG
>ML170232.1:3930-86063 GCA_004355085.1 Rickenella mellea | reverse complement strand
GAGTAAGTCTTGAGTGGGTGTGGTGACCTTTCGGAAATGAGTTCTTTCCCGGCGTACGGTTATTTAGCTGGGTAAACGACGCGCAGATATCGAATGATCGATGGTAGCTGCTCAATTGAGAGAAGTGTGAGATGAAGGGAATAGAGCTGTGGATATTGAATGTTTTGACTTACTGTGAGAGACCGAGGAATTCGTTGGAAATTGCTACTCCACCGGGATGAACTGGCGGTGAGTCAATAATTTGTCTTCCGGAACGATGTCGCGGATCAGAGGATCGGCGGAGTTGGCTTGGAGACGTGTAAAGTGGCGCGAAGATCGTCGGTGGTATTGGTGAAGTCAAGGAGACGATGCGGAATATGAGTATCGTACAAATCGTTAGAGTTGAGTTGTCAAGTTTCGTGGTTGCTCCAGTATGCGTTGTCTAGGTTAACGAACGCTCAGAAGTTAATCGACCTAGAAAAACATGTCTGCAACGTTGCAGATAAGTAAGCTGGGGGTGAAGTGAGGAGGTGTGTGGTATTACGACAGACCCACGTTCATGCTGCAGCTGAGTATTAAGGAAATGAAAATGCTCCTTTGTTCGCTCTTGTACTCCCGTTGACGACGGTGCTTTGCTTTCTTCAGCTTCCACGACGACGGTGATGATGGTCGGGAACAACAACGACGACGACAAAGAAAGCGTGCAAGACGTGTTTCGGGCGGAGTAGAATATAATCCCACAATACTTGGAGCCTGGGAGAGA
This sequence comes from Rickenella mellea, assembly GCA_004355085.1. Lineage (NCBI taxonomy): Eukaryota > Fungi > Basidiomycota > Agaricomycetes > Hymenochaetales > Rickenellaceae > Rickenella > Rickenella mellea. The sequence goes on along the minus strand of ML170232.1, from coordinate 85,321 downwards.
CAGAGGACCGCGCGGGACAGCTGGCAAGGTGGCAAAGCAAGCACAGCGTTGTTACCACGTGGCTTATGCCGTAAAATAAACGCTAGGATCAGGCACACAACGCCACTCACACGGAACTAATTCCTCTCAGCACATCTCAGATCTCCTGCACCCGCTCTTCCACTCACGACGAGCGTGTTGCGTTCAGTGTACACACTGCCATTCCAATCGTCTCGCGATTGTCGAGGGTGTGTTTCGGTAGTGAATCCGTGTGTCGGGATAACGTCGGAACTCCTATCGGTGGGGAGCTTCAGTTGACGGTCCGCAGAGCGAGACACCTCGGAGTATGCATATAGGTAGATGAAGCGTGACGCGCAGCGATGATAAGTGAACGAATACTCCATCACATGCTTTGGTTATATCGGTCCGTCTTCATGAGTTTGCGATACTGTTTCTACTGTCTCGTCAACTCGAAAGGTATTGTGGTGGAAGTGTAAGGTAGACTAGACTTTAGCCGTAGACTGAAATTCCTAAAGCGACTCAGAGGAGTGTTCCCAATTCCAAAATCGTTTTCACAATTGCACCGATTGCCCGAATGATGGAGTTCCCGCAACACAGCCATATTGGAAGTGAATGCGAGCCTCGATTGAATCCTCATTATATTTTAAATTTTTGTAATGACAGCGGGTTGAATACTTATACAACCATCAGAGTGAGTACACTTGAGTGTACGTTCCAAACAAAGAAAAATTCCAACGGCAAGATGCAAAATATGTGGATTTATGTTATATCAGATCATTGAGACCCGCTTCTCGCGAGCGAGCTATAGATGAATCAGAAAAGTTAGGCAAAACTGTTGGCTCCATAACAGGATTCCGTAATATCAATCCAAATCACTCTCGTTAGGTTCGTCCACCGCCTGAACAAAATTTGTAAATTAAAAGAATGACAGGTTGAAATATCAACCGAACGTATCGCTACAACGTTGGTCCAAGCCAACTTCCCATCCATTTTGCTCTCCATGTACATCAAAAATCCCTCCGATAGTCCAACGCAAGACACGATTTGGAACGATTGAAATACGTCCCAATTCCCGTCAAAATGGATTTTATCCACCAGGGCCTCCATTTGCCGCTCTGATAGCCTCGTGGATATTTTGATGCGAAGCGTTTTGAGAGGAGGCCAAAGATTATATACGGCGGACGATACGAGGAATTCGTTCCCTCATAGTAAAGCGGTGTTAGGAGCGTCTTTAACAAAATGTCGCGCGGAAGGAGCCGAATCAAATACGCGTTGTAGCAGCCTGGTGTAAAATTTGTGGGACGTGTAGATTCGGACGGTGTGAACCCGAGGATGTACGACAAGGAAGCGAGGTAAAATCGGATACAGAAAGTCATCCGCAGAATAGTCACCACAGATCTCTTCGGGTAACTGGGAGAGATTGGGGAAAGACATGGAAGCAAGGAATGACGTGATGATAGCACAATCTGTTGAATATTTGATGGAAATGTTTAAGAGTTCCACATCTGGAAGGGATGCAGCGGATGTTTCGACGTCCGAGCATTGTGTGGATTGGAATTCTAACGATAACGATCGGAGGCGTGGTACAGTGATCAAGGTGTCCATGAGATCTGACGTGCGAAAGTTCAAGTTCAATTTCGACCGGCCCTTCAGCGTCAACTGAAGCGATGTTATATTGCAGTCCACTCCAAATAGCGGGGTCACGTTGGTACCCACGAAGAGTTGAAGGTTAGCGTATCCCACGTCTCATATGGACAAGTGAGGTCCTCGTGGAATCGACTATTATGTTCGATGCTTCTAAGTCGGGGAAGCATAGGCGTAGTTTCTTGGAAGGGATCATCCATAAGTACGAGCCCATCCAAGCGAAGATGGGACCATTGACCAATATGTTGATTTGCAACGTCAATGAGCCGATATTGAGCTTGTTGATCAGTGGAGTACTGTATTCGCCATGGCTCGACATGAACACTTCAATGTCAATTTTTTTGAATTTCAGATTCCAAGAAGCTGACAGCTGTTCCTGGTGAATCATGTCGGGATGAAATCTCGCCCACAGACGTGAGGCTCCCAATGCGACCTCACGAAAATGATGACAGACGTGCGACATGTCGAATGAAAATTTGTTGTTGTCCGTCGCTTGGTGACCGAATTCAAAAATGCAAGCCAGAATCTCATCTGGGAGACGTTCGACGCCATCCTCGAATGCCAAAAGTTTGCATTTCTGTTGAAGCGTGATAATCCTCCCTTCCAGATGCATCCGAATTGTGTTGAGGGCTTCCTTGCGAGCCCTAAGGCTCTGCAAGGATTTTAAAAGAACTTCTAGACTTTTTTCATTGTCCAACTGACTGTAAAACTATTCAGCACGAAAATTGGGAACATATGCAGAGCCTCATTGGAGTCTCACCCTTCTCATCGAGCGTTCCTCCGCACTCTCTTGCTCTTCTCGGGATTGAAACCCACGCGTCGATAGAACGCGTATCAATCAGATGTAGATTCTTTGGCAGTTCTTTCGCAAAGTCTTGTCGTAGGCGAATGATTGGTGATTTGGTTGAAATAAGAAGTCCAAAGGCCGGGTAACGTTGTGAACTCGTTGTGACGAGGATGACCAACTTGAAAACCGCGGCCGGACCGTTGGACCGACATTCCAACCATCTTCCGATATCCGAGTACCGACCACGAGAGACTACTGTATAATTACGACCATAGGTTCGTCACATGTCCCAGCCGATTTTTTTTCTCCTCGCCAATCGCCTCCGATTAACGATCGCAGACTATCGGCCAACCCTAACCTTGAAAATTTTCAGGATCTGTGAACCTATGGTCGTAATGATACAGTACTCATGCGCCGTCAATATTATTATGCATTAATCAACCTTGTCACTAGCTCGAACTTTGGCAGTTTCTACAGGAGTACATCAAAGGCTTACAGAGCCGGACTCCTACCTCGTCCATCAGGAATTTGGCAAATTCCTTAATCGTCCTTACACTGCTTAAATTGGCCGATTAAGCGAGAATACAGTAAGTGAATTAAACCTTGCCACCTCCTTATTCTTACTTACGACATCCTTAAACAGTGCTTAATACCTCATTTTAAGTTGAATAACGGCGAATAACGGCATTAACGGCATCAAGTAATTTGCCATTTTCCTGATGCTCCTTTGTTCGCTTCTCTGGTGGCCTTGCTTTGAGTAGGTTTGGTTATACGTACGCTACTAGCAGCAAAGGCCAGTATACTCTTGATCGTGGATTGATATCACCCTTGACAGCCGGTGCGACCAATGGCATTGATAACATGCCTATCCTAGGACTTAACCGCCTATGTCGATTTCATTCTCGTTTTTGAAGGCATTCTACTCCAGGAGATCCTTAAATTTCTTTTCGCATCACCTCAACGCCACACTGACATGTTTCGTGCTTGGATCAGGACGACAAACATGTTGATTTCATTTCGCTGTTCCGCCTCATATACCCTCAGCACTCAGCTCAGCTTCTCCCAGAGGCGGCATCTGCATTCAAAAATGTCTTATCACGTCTTTCGCAAACCTTCCACCTGGCCACGCTGGATTTGGGCTTCCGTAGCCTTCGCGATTTTAATACTACCTGCCGCCATCACTGTTGGATTTTTCGACCGTGTCCGCGATGTCAATTGCGGGATTCTCCCGCCAATCGATACCCAGAGAACAGTAAAACACTTTCCACTGAAAGGTTCAAATTTAACCTAATTTTAAGATAAACTTGCAAATGGACCTGATCTCGGTTGATCCATTGAATGCTGTCACCGTGTTAGAGTGGCTGGTGGGTGGAGATACGTGCGGATGTAACAGTGATTGCCCAGCAGTCAATATTTTCTTTGATGTGTAAGTCATTATACATTCTAATATTTTTCCCATATTGAAGCGTTACAAACCATTCGCAGGAACTTGTTAACGGGTGCAGCCCCAAAGAGTGACCCGCCGTCAAACAATTTATTGACAAACCCAACCTTTGTTTTCAATCGCACGGCTGCTTGCAGTGTCGGAGATGGCGCCGCCCCGCTATTTGTAACATCTGTATACTTGTCTTTTGACATAACGAAAGGCAACAGAGAGTTTTCATCAAAGACAAGTCTCGAAGATTACCCATTCGATGAGTGTGTTCAATTATTGGGTGTTCTGTTCATATGTTTAACTACCGACCATGGCGCAGATATTTCGCGTTGGCCGCTTTTTACGCTCGTGACAACTCGACGGGTCAGATGGTTAACGTGAATGTTACCCCTACGAGGGGTGTCGCTGTGTGAGCACTTATTTGGGAAATATTTCTTTTTTAAGGGTGCATGACAAGTATAAATGCCTACAGTGGTTACAGGGTGAAATCTTGTGTTTACTTTCCGTCAGGGTCGTATCAGGGGGGGCCACCAGCGCTACTTTTTTCGTTCAAGAGGGCACCGCTTGTGATAGCATATGACATTGTCATTGTCATTGGCCAATGTTCGTTATTGCCACAACATTTCAACGACAACACTCACCTTGATTTGTCTTCAGGGTTTATAACGCTAGTGCTGTCGACTGTTATGATTAAATCCGTGTTGTTTAGGTACCGACAGAGTGCTAGCCTGTTAGTGGTGCCGGTGACGACCTTGTTTACATTCACCCAACTGAGAGCCACGATGCCTGGCGCACCAACTACATTCGGCATGTCCTCTGTCCCCTGCCTCTGTCTATTATGTGTTAACGACGTTTGCCCCAGGTGCCATCATTGGTATGCAGATTTCACGTCTTTTACACGTTTGTTCACCATGCCCCGCTTTCTCAGATTTTGCGTCAGTTCTCCCATGCTTGGCTATTCTCGTGATGGCGGTATGACCATTTCCCATTCTCGTAAAACACATGTGAAGCTGATGGGAACCCATGGGAAACCATCTCTTACTCTCGCGTTTCTCAGTCAACCTTGACTCTATTAATTTTCCTCGTTCGTGACCCGGAAAAGCGTCGCGTCAACACAAGCCCCGAGGATCAAGAACAGGACGCTGCGATTGGAGGCGCTAGAAATGATGTGTTCGGGCACCAATCTTCTCTGAGCACCTAGGACGCTCCAGAGGTGCGCTATGCAGATATTCACATATTTCCCTCGTTCGCCAACACAAAGAATTATAGCATTTAGAAGTTAATGCTACTACAAAGCGCAACGGAGGTTCTGAATTTATTTCCCGAAGACAAAATTGTGCACTTTGTAATTGCAGCTGTCGTGACGCATTGGACGCTGGTTTTCTTTTTTATTTCGCGCTAGATATTCCGGGGTGCTTGTTTGTTATCGCCGTCCACTCTGTCCTGTGACAGTCTTTAGCCCATTTGATTCCTTAACTCAACGTCATAAGGGTTCTGCCTCGCCCCACGCCTAACCAGATTGTTAACCATAAATTGTTGTGATTGTTCGAACGCACCGCAGCGGCATGGGTCCATTCTAGCTTTCCATCCATTTTGCTAGCTATATAGAACAGAAATCCTTCCGATAATCCAGCACATGCAACGACTTCGAAAGACTTGAACTGCTCCCAGTTCCCATCCAATCTGATTTTGTCAACAATGTCCTCCATTTGGCGATCTGAGAGTGTCGTTGAATGCTTAATACAGAGCGTCTGGAGAGGCGGCCAACAAGGAGCATTTGATGAAGGGGCAGATCCACGCGGCAGTAGAACAGTGCACGGAGTATCTACAAAAAGATCTCGCACTGAAGGAACATAATTGAATACCTGCTGCAGCAGGCCGTGGCGAAGTTTATGTGAAGTTGTGAGTCGGAGTGTGTGAACGTGAGAGAACATCATAAAACGACGGGATAAAACGAGATCCATGAAGTCATCTGCCGGCCAGACTTCTTCTAGCACTACTTCCAGTTGCGCGAGGTTGGGAAACGATATGGGGGAGAAGAATGACGTAGCCCATGAAACATCAGTGGAATCTTTGAAAGGGACCTTCAGCAATCGCACCGGAATTGTAACGTCCGAAAAAGCGGTCTCAACGTGTGCAGTTGACTGGAATCCCAGCGACAGAGAGTAAAGCCGGGGGAGGCTGAGCAATGTGCGAACCAGACGTGTACCCGTGTGATGGGTGAAGGAACTCAGGTTCAGTGTCAACTCAAGAACAGCAATTGAGGATCCCATCGGAAATACAGGCAGCACATTGATGCCTGTGAAGTGAAATAATTTCGGAAGATCCCACTTTTCATATGGGTAGGTGGACATCTCGTTGTTTCGTTTGGTATGCTGGATTCTGCTGAGTCGAGACAGTGTTGGCATTGTTGGGAAAAGTGGACTGGTCGGAATGCCGCCATCAATTTGAAGATACGACCATCGGTGATTGTATTCACTAGCCATGTCGATAACGCAACGTTCGTGATAGTAGTGATTGAAGTGGCTAAGACTCCTGATCGATATAATGGCTTCGACATCTTCCTGTTTAAACCTGGATTTCAAAAGTTCGACCAGCTCTTGGCGCATTGGCATCGCGGACCTGGAATTCCCGTGTAGCCTTGCCCAGAGCTGCGGAGTCGCCAGTGCAACATCTCGGAAGCGCCGACAGACGTGCGACACGTCGAAGGAAAATTTAGTGCTGCTCGTCGCCTGGTGTCCAAGTTCGAAAATACACATCAGAATCTCATCTGGAAGACGCTTTACTCCGTCTTCGAATGCCAAAGGTACACATTCCTTTTGAACAGAGATGATGCGCCGTTCCAGATGCGTGCGGACACAATCGAGGGCTTCTTTACAGGACCTGAGGTGCTTCATTGATTTAAAAAGAAATTGAACATTGTCGGAATCACTAATAAAATTGTGGCATAAGGTTACTGTAATGAAACTTGACAAGTTTAGCGACTTCACTTTTCAAATTGCAATGGAAAGTCCCATATCTCGTACTCATCCATCTTTCCTCCACATTTTGTTGCTCGGTGCAGTAATGAAAGTAGGATTTCCAGAGAATAACCACCCATAACTGATGAAATCTTGGGCATTTTTTCGTCGCTGTATTGCTGAATAGTTGACGTCCGCTGCACTGATCGCTGAAAACTTGAAATGGCTAAATTTGGAGCGGAGATGAATGTTTTGGCACCGGCGGAGCGGTCGCGACGGCGGTCCGGTCGACCGAAAAGTCGCTCGTGCATAAAACCTTGCCGCCAGGTCAGCTCCATCCTCCACTCTTCTTGACACCCACCACAGACGAATAAGGCGCAAATGTCGTTTCAAAAGGTCTTGAAGCTGAGCACTAGCGCTGAGATCCCGGAAATTGGTCTGGGAACATGGATGTCAAAACCGCACGAAGTCGAGAACGCTGTACGTACTTCTTGTCTCCGTTTACAGTGCAAATCTTACCTCCTCGTATTACAGGTTGAGATTGCGGTGCGGAACGGCTACAGACACCTTGACCTGGCGATGATCTACGAGAATCAGGATGAGGTAAGTCACGCCGCGGCCGTTCCACCCGCATATATTCAAGTTTTGTCTTTAGGTTGGTCGCGCTTTGAAGAAAGTGATACCTTCTGTCGTAAAACGCGAGGATCTTTTTATTACGTCCAAACTTTGGAACCACTCGCACCAACCGGATCAAGTGGAGAAAGAGCTCGACGAAACACTTAAACTTCTTGGCCTCGACTACGTGGACCTCTATCGTGCGGCCTATATTTGACCCTTCAATGCAGACTAATATACTGAATACGATTCACAGTCGTTCATTGGCCAGTAGCTTTCGTACCGGGAAGGGGATTCTACCCATCTGATGACGGACACCAAGCGGTCCTTGACCTGGAAACATCATTGGTAGATACATGGAAAGCGATGATAAAGCTCCCTGCCACTGGCAAGGTCAGTAATATAGCTCAATGTCAGTCAACTAAATTTTTACATTTAATCAATCAGGTCCGGGCGGTTGGCGTGTCGAACTTCACGATGGATTATATCAAAGGAATCGTCGCAGCCACTGGAGTCAAACCCGTCGTGAACCAAGTGGAAGCTCACCCACTCCTTCCTCAGCTTGAGTTACTTGAGTTCTGCCGTACCTCCGGGATACATATTACCGCATATAGTCCATTAGGAAATAACCGTACGTATAACCAAGCATTCATCCCCATACCACGGAGAACTTATGTATCCTGGGCTAATAGTAAAGGGGAAACCAAAGCTGACGGAGCATCCCGCTGTGAAAGAGGTCGCACAGAAGCTGGGTGCCACGGAGGCGCAGGTGCTGGTTGCGTGGGGAGCGCATACTGGATTCTCCGTAATTCCCAAGAGTGTGCAGGAAGGCAAGTATATGCTAACTATTCTCAATTCGCATCTATTAATAATGAGCGATGTCTGGATAAACAGATCGCATCATATCGAACTTCAAGCAGGTTGAACTCAGTAAGGAGGATTATGAAAAGATATCCGCCATCGGGCACAACAACCATACGCGGTGCGTCCGATAATGCCACATATATGCTCTTCTCGACTGATCAAATATTGCACGCATTAGATTTAATATCCCATACGGATACACGCCTATGTGGGACATCAGTCTTTTCGACGAGCCAGAGGAGAAGAATGCCAAGTACAAGGTGAAGGTGCAGTGAATAACCAGTCATTCGCAGTTTGAAGTGAGCATCCGTTCCTTGCGAAGGAACTTGATATTTTGGAACATTTTATTCGTGCGTGTAAAGATCTTAAGGCGAGCAACGTAGTTCTGTCCATCACACTCCTGCCCTGCTGTAAGTTATGGCGAGTCAACGACTTATTGGAGCAACGGGGTGTGCTGCATTCAAACCGGTATCGACTGCAGTATAAAAAATCGCTAATATTCTGAGGGTGGAGGCCCTGGAGGGGTTTGTGCAAGGCGGACGATGCTCGAATATTAATGTCCTACGATACTCGAGTATTTGAATCGTTCGGCGGGAAGTATCGCCAGTTCACTTCTCTGCTGAGCGCCGCTCGACTCGTTACTCAAAGCTATGAGGGGGGGGAGCCTCATCACTGAAACAAAAAGTAGAACTGGTGAATTTTCAGTACTGTGGAACTATCTCGTTCATTCCTTCGAAAATGTGTAGATATGAGGATACGGGTAACATCTAGTCGATTTGCCGCTATGGATGATAACATCACTACGAGAGATTTACATGGGAAGAACGGAAGGTCAGGAGCCGGAAATATTGACAGCTTCGGACCGAAGCAAGTGCATAACGGTCGGAGCGCCAGGTAGTGTAACGTCGGTGCATTCGCCACGCACTGCGCCTCGGTATTTACGTTGCACTGCTGTCGGCACTCTCCTCTTCTGTGATTGACGATTCGAGTATCTGGCCAATAGCGCTCCGATCGTGTCCCTCAGCCACTCCAGCTCCTTTAAATGGATACGCATTCGATCTTTTTACTTCATGTCGCTACCACAATCCAGGTAAAGTGGTAGTGGCGACTTCCAATAGCCACCAAGGTGCGATATCGGCGGGTACGTATTCAAAACGGTGGCTCGAGATAGTGTACACGGAGGGACTAGCCCAACAATAGCCCGGCAACAGGAAGGATTATAATGTAGAGCGCCGGGCTGCTTTCAACAGCATACGTGGTATTTGCAATAAAGCCAATAAAATTTGTTGGAGAGTATATCATTAGCGCCCATTGGTTCCGAATCTATCTTGCAATGTAATCCGGGAATTTGTCTGCATCGACGGTGCAATTAGCAATGTAGGAAACAGAACCTCCCGGAAAAGAATTTATCTGTGTCTAGGGTGTGACATGGCCCGCGGCTAGTTAGCAGATACATAAGTTGCCAGGGGTGAACTCACAGAAGCTGGATTGTATTGCAATGAAGGTCCGTAATTCAAAAATATCGTACTGAGGTCGGTAGTGCCGTTCGCTGGTGGCGTACCGACGATCATATTGGTCGTTTTCTCGCAATGCCAGGGATTCGATCGCCATTCACTACCGTGGATCCGGTAAAGCTGCAATACGCACCTGCACCGAGGACATCTTGCACAGCTGGTCCATACCCGGTGTAAGGAAGCCGGGATGGAAGACGGAGGCGGACAATGAAAACACATCGGGACCTTTTTTCTTCTTTGAACCATGCTATCGCAACGTCGCGAGCGACTTGACGTACGCTCCACGTTCCACACCAGTCCAAGTCAGTTTTCCATCCATCAGATCTTGAACAGTGTCCAGGAATTCCGACGAAAGATTTCGACATCTATTTATACGCAACCCAACGAAGGTCAGAGAGTGGGGAATTTCGCGCAGCTTCCGTGTGAGTGAGGTTAAGTGCCATGGGTACAGTCCATCGCATTGCTCAAAGGAGAGAGTATGAAGCGGTGGCAAATTTTCCAGTAAACCTTCCCAGATACCTTTTCCTTCGGGGAAAGGTATGGTGGTGGCGCGGATATCTAGGTGCTGTAGACGCCAAAAATCTTGGAATAATTGCTTCAAAAACACTTCTTTACTCGACACAGAGTCTCGTGACTGAAGCGAAACGCCCGCAGTCTGCAAGTGAATGCGCAGTGAAGTTACAGTGGCACCGAAATCGCTCTGAGAGCAAATGATGGTATTCAGGTACCCATGGATATCGTCGTCTTGACACATCAAATGCAATGAAACACGGAGCGTCGAAACTTTAGGAAAATGAGCATGATTGACGACGTTAGTCAGAGCGAGTTTCGTTGAGAGTCGAACATTGATTGACAATGTCTGGACGGATGGCATGGAAAATGATCGATTCATGGCATCCGTGGTAGAAAGGGAGTCGAAAGTCAGGGTCAGGGAGAGCACATTTTTAAAGGGAGTAGCGAGGACATCAATGAAATCCCTGAGATACAATCTACCAAGACCCATTGATCCACCGAAAAAGAGTTCCGCATTAGTGACGGTGGTGACTCGGACAATGGATGGATATGAGTTGTTGCCATAGAAGTGGGTGAGCGATGGGGCATTAGGAAGAGGTAGTGAGATGCGCTGTTTTTCAATCCCATTATGTTCAATGCTCCGTAAACGAGGGAGAATATACGATGATGTTCGTAAAACAGGGGAAATCAAATTCAGTGTGTTTGGGGAGCAATCATCGTCGATGCGCAAATGCTCCCATCTGTGGGATTGACGGATTAGTTTCACGGCCACCGTTTCCTGGTCTTTAATTGCGCGAGAGAGCGAGGCTGGAATGAAATTAACATCAAGATTGCCATTCTTGGATCGATGAAGAAATGTGCCTGTTTTATCCGCACAGAAATTCGTGCTGAGACTCGTCCACAGACGGGCTGTTTGGAGTGCGATGTCGCGAAACCGGTGGGAGACGTGGGATACACTGACTGCAAAAGCGCCAACCCCATCCTCCCAGTAGTCTTCTCCGATCTCGAATATATACGCTAGGACTTCGTCCGGCAACAGCATGGTGTCGAAAAGACCTGTGGTCATATCTGTACCGCCGTCCGAGCACCCCACAGCCGTACTAGAGTTGGTAAATTGAGCCCGTGATCCCCAAGATGGTTCACTGCCGCGGGTTTCGGTATCCAAATCCAACGCCTCGATTTCACTTGAGCTCTCTTCATTGTTGCTGCCAGAAGTACAAAGGGCCTTTTCACCCAAGTCTATGGGAATGCGATCCTCAAGCCCATCTACCGTTCTCGTGATGCGGTTCTTTAAGAAAAGGAAAGCCTGCTTGGGACCTATCGGCATGCTGTTATGGTTCGTCTCCAGTTGTCCAATCACACGCGACGAGATGTGCTCACTTGCAATGCAAAACAGGTTATGGCTACGAATCTTTAACGTCCATTACATTCCTGCGGTCACCATGAAATTTGCAGGTTGACAGTTCAGCTGTTCGTGTTGTGTCCGAGTCACTCACTCATTATAACGTAATGAACGACAAGCTAAGTATTATGTCACGAGAACAGCTCCATGAAGACAGCAATATTATTGATTTCAGTTTTATTATAGCGAAGGATAGCAGTGCTAGGGGACGATAAGCGAAGTCTACTGGTAGACGGTTGTGGTGTCAGTGGAGAGGGATACGGAGGTAAGGATACAGACGCTGTTGATGGTGTACGGATTGGTGAGATGGGTGTTTGGAATGCGGATAAGGGTGTGCGGGCCGGAGAAGAGTCTGTATAACGATATCAAACTCGTGGACTCGATGTAAGTAAGGGATAGAAATGTGGAGCGAAATATCGAAGGTCAAATTCCAACTGAACCGTCCCTGCATCATCAGGGTCAGAATGTTACCCCCTCTGGCCGGTTATGGTAACCGATGAATCTCAGTACGGTCCATCTACGCGTTCCAGATATTTGGAAAATTAGGGATGTCACTGGGTGACGGGGTATGAGGCGTCTGCATGAAATTCATTATCAATAAATGTTAAAATATCTCCACTCAAACGTGGAAACCCACCCAGAGTGATGCGCTCGACCCAGACGACGAGGAAGACGTGCAGGACGGGAGGGACACCGAATACGGTGCAGGGATGTCTAAGCGTAGTGAGGTACTAGCGTCGCCGATTTTCCGGCCGTTATGGGTTCTATCATGAAGTTAGTGTGATGACGCCAACGCAGATGTGGTGAAAAATCCACCTTTGATAGACAGGATAGAGTGGTTCAAGAGGCGGATCAACGTTATCCGGTTCGTCAGCGTGCAACCCGGACAATATTGAGGGAGCTTCATTATGTCCGCGGCACCGGCGAGTTTGCTGAGTTGCCTCAGGGTCGTAGCGCCCAACCGTTCTGTTTGAATGTGTTTCGACTACCATCCCACATGCGCAAATGAATACTTTCGGAGTCTGTCGCCGAAAATCACCAGTTCTTGCATTGTACTGCGCAGGTAGCGTGTGAGAGCTCTCAACTGGACGGACAGAATCAACCAATGCCAATTCAGAACTGATTGAAGTATAAGTAATGAAGTCGCAAGGTACAGTGGAAGAAACACATGCCATGTGCAGGCGCTTCCGAGGAAGCACTGGTGTTCCCAATCTGGCGGTGGAGGCTTCTGAACATGCGCTCCATCTCCAAGAGCATCGCTCAGCCCCTCAAAAAGCCGTGCATCCCCAAAAGGACAGACCAGTGTATCTGGGTATGAGGTATGGTTGTCGTTATCTGAACCCGAAGGGACATGGGCATCGAAAGATGCATCGACAACGTGCGGTGCGGTGCCAGTGAGTGATCGAGAAGGAGATTGGTGTATATCGTCAAAGTTTCCGAAACTCGCCAACCTCGGACTGTTTGAAAGGTGTGGATCCATGGCACTGGATGAAGGGCTACTTTGGTTGTTCTGTCCTGTTCGACGGTCGAGAGACTCGAGAATGTCTCGTGTGGGAGATTCATAGCCACCCAACATGAGAGAGGACGGTGGATAGCCACGGGTAGGTGGAGGGGTTTCCGCCCCGTTCAGTTCAGGGAACCTAAATATGACTTCTCGGATAGTGCGGTCCACTGGGAACGGTGCGTGTATGTGAAGTTCGTCAGTGGTGGAAGGTGGCTGCTCGCCCTCTGTAGGAGGAACGACTTCAATGTTGACAGTGATTTCGGGTGACTTCGGAGGCTCATCTCCGTTATCGTTGCTGTCGGGTAATTTCATATCCTGTTGACAGCCATTTAGTGGTGACGGCGTATTACTGAAGACGACACGCACCTGCCCAGTCGTGAAAGAGAAGCAACCGAGGTTCCCTAGTGGAATTTCCTCGCTAACATACTGCAGATGCCCCCGGCGGGTGCTGCTCTTTTCAGCACCTCTCCGCTTCTTACGTCGCGGCTAACAACGCAGATTGTAGGCGAAAATAGTTTCAAGAGATGAACTAAACTCACTCGTCCATCCTCCTGATAAAATACTAGACCACCGGATCCAACAGAAGCGTTTGATAAGAGTGCAATCTGTGCATTGGTGCGACCTCGCTGTGTCAATTGGCATAAGGATACATTGAAGCCGTGGAATGAACTGGCACTTACGCGATCACTGACAGAGGATGCCCTAGCCTCGACAGCATGCGGTGTTGTCCGTGAACTTGTGGTGACCGCGCGACCTTCCAAAGTACTCTGAGTCATGTTTGGACCAGGCAACATGTTGGAGGCGATGGTCTGGTTGGAGTGACTCATGCAGGATGAAGGCGGGGGGTCTCCGAACGAGGCGATCTCCGTAGGAGAGTTGAGGATTTAAGGACTTCGGAGATTACCTTTCCTAGGCAAAGCTGCGGCGATTTGTTTCCAACTAGGTGAAGACACAATGAGGTCATAGGACGATTTCGACCACTGCGCTTTGGGTTGTGGTCGAACGTAGTTCGTTAGGGTGAGAGTAAAGATGAAGTAGGCGTCGTTGGCTAACCTTGCAACGTGGTTGTTTACAGCCGCAGTCTAAACCAGTACTATTAGATACATCTGGAACACATGAAAAGAGACTTACAAGAGGCTAGTGTTTCACGGGTAGGAAGCCCCACTTTACGTCATTATATAAAGCATTGGTCAACATTTTAGGACATGCTCGAATGGTCAAATACTCACAAGAAAGCCTCAAGTAGAACGTGGACGAGCAAGATTAGTGCTTTATCCCCGTGGTCATCTGGACGACCGGAGACAAACTGTTCGGTCACACCGAAGCATTCCGAGGCTCACAGGCTACCGTAATACCGTGCAGTGCATTCTAGAACGGTGGGGGTTTCCACCTGGAGACCCGATAGGACCGTCGAATGTCAAGTGCAGTGTGAGGTGGGCGCTGATATACGGTTCACGGAGTCAATGTGAACCCGACCCACTCTACAGAAAATTTTCAGCTCACCTTCAGTACAGTTCCTTTCCACAGTAAGTCTGAAACTAATGCATGGCTTAGAGTGAAAAAAGCGACATTTACAGTGGATATAAGAGATCGATGGAGATGATCCATCGTCGAGGATGATGTGGCTGTGGCTGTGTGGCCCAGTGTGGGCATTGCCTCGGCACAGCCTGCAGCCAAATTTGGACCTCGCGATATCCCTCATCCTACTCTCATCCTCCAACCATGCAAACTAAGTTCGATTATACTACGGCACGCTGTGGCATCCAATTCAGCGGGATATTTGTTCTTTGCAGAAAACGCCCTATTTGGACTATCGATAGTCGGCAATAGAACGTCCCTCATGAACCTACATTTGGCGGGTCTCTTTTGGAACAAATTGGGTGGCACCAATTGGTCGCTTCACTTCTGTCCGCAGCCCTTGCAGCTAAATAAGGTGTCATCTCAGAATGGATATTACCATTTTCAACATGACCCTCAATCCAGCGTTGTCTATTCTGCGTCGCCTGTATGTGGGTGATCAAAACAACGCGACATTGCTTTCGCGACGGCCGAGAGTGTCTACGACCATAACGAGCCAGTCCTACCTGGGTACAATGCAATCCCATGACGTCCAGAGCTTCCATAAGTTCGCCCATCCCCCGACCTCGCCGTATCCTAGCTCCTTCTTCAAGTACCCAACAGCATCGTAGTTTCGCTATGCACACGGTTTCCCGTCCTAAATTCACCAACAAGGAGAAACCGACCGTCATTGGCTGGTTCAGAAGGGCGAGAGCAGGACCGTATGCAGCGTCACGCAATTTGCCCTGCCTGGATCGAACAGCGACATCATCGAAATACCCAGTAAACAGCACGTTACAAAATGCTCTCCGTTGACTGACAAGTGCTTCAGGATTCACACTGTCATCGAAACATTGAATTTATTCAAAGCTCCCTTCCGTTACCTCCCACATCAAAGCTGCCTGGGATTTCATCAGTAGTGGAAAAACTCGATTTGTTGGATGATATGGAATCGTACCCAAGGAATTCACAAGAATCTGGTTTGGTATGTAGTTAGTTATTGTGTTGATTCCTATTGCTGAGGTTAATACAGACGCTCGAAATTGCACCTCTTCCATCTCAAAAGTTAAGTAAATACATACGGCCATTACCACCGCTCCCCGTGCCTCCCGACGCAAATTCGAAATTCTATGGATCGACTTCACCTGTACGATTTTCCTCTCAGTTTATTTACTCTCACAATTGAAAATCGTTAAAAGGGGGTCAACAACTCGACCAGAGCCGGAGAATTGGCGAATTGCGACGCCAGTTTCTTTCTCGAGTCGTCACCGGTCTCCCCAATTTCGTCATCATCATATCCGCTATTGGTTTTCCCAACTCCTGCATTTGATAATTCATTACTCTATAATCTTTCTGTCGACCAAGATAACGACCGAACAAGGAGGGATTGTTCCATAAATGCGACCCCCGCTTCATACACTATACCGAACCTCTTTTTGGACACTACCGCACCTCCGTCATATGACGAGTCCATTGCGGGCAGTCCACTCACACCATCAAATGATTGCCGTCCTGCCTTTGCACCATGGGATGTGCAAAGGCCTGGCCGCCTGGACTATCATGGGTCACGCCAATCTGTATCGGATACCCCATGCGGCGGACGTCACGAATATTCTGCATGCTTTCATGATTCTTTGAATGAACAGCGATGCGGCTATCCACGACGTTTCGAAGAGCAAGAGTTATCATCTGAGACACCTTTCAGGAGCGGTTCATTTAAAAGGGAGAGTTCGTGCTGGGTTTGGCCGGCGAGGTGAGCCATCACCACTGCACCATTACTTCCTCCGTGCTAATTCGTGAAATATTTACTATTCAAGTTCTGAACTTTGGGATTATGGTCAAACAAAGTCTAAGGATTGCGGATACCCATCTGAAGCCGACACGAAAAAGCCGTTCAAAGTCCTCCACGTTCCGAACGGGGTCGTTGTTGCAGCAGGCTCTCAACCATTCCTCGATGATACAGAAGCACATTTCAAAGGATCGAAACATATTGAAAACAAGAAGCCAGAGAAACTCGTCCGGCTACGACGCCATCTTTACTCCACCTTGAAAGGCGCTTTTAAAACTCGTGAATTGAACCACGTCACGGTTGACTGCCAGCCTTATTATACCCCCAGGCCTTCTGTCAGCGTCGAATGCATTAACATAACGTTCCAAGTCAGAACACATGAATAGGCCAGTTTCAAGGGATACTATTAGTCAAAATACTATACCATGCATTCTTCTGTAACTACATTACGCGATCTTGTACCATCAAGTTATTTCAGAATTCCAATGGCATTGCCAAATTTTGTCTTCCATGCGAATTGCCGCTTGACAACCGTAAGTTTCGGCCAGTATTAATGTAACGATGCACTTCACAGACTTTCTACTTGAATTTGCAAACGCATTTCAATAATGCGTCGGAAAATTAGCTATAGAGTAGCCAAGAATCCAGTTTGAAATTATTCCAAAAATTTACAATACCATTATGCCAAGCAGCGGTATACCTTAATCTCCATCAGTATCCGACCCGCTCCCCTCATCCTCAGCAACATCGAAGAAATCATCGGCTACGACGTCTTCCCGTGGAGGCGCTTGAGCAATCGTCTGTGCAATTTCGTCCTTTATCCCCGGCCTGCCGCCGAACTGTTTGCTGACGGTCTTTTTGTCCGCAGGCCTTCGCTTATCTTTCTTTTCGAGCTCGACTTCAGGTTCCATATCCAACTCGCCCTTTCGCATCTTTGTTCTCATCCAGTCCCGTATCTCTTGCCTCTTCGCGTCTGTTTCACTGCTTGTGCCAGACGATTGCTCGTCTTGTCGATCAGATGATGGAAATAGAGATATGTACTTCTCAAGTTTGGGATAATGCTAGACGTCGACGTAAGAGATTGTGTAGAAGGACTGACTAGAGAACGTACCAGAATGTAATTCAAATCCACCCGAAGCTCGAACAGCTCATTTTCGAGGTCTGTCGACGATTTCTTCGTCTCGCCCGCTGCAGTAATTTTGCGCTTCGTCTGATTGATTTTACGTGTAACCTTCTGTCGGTCTGACCGTCCAGGTTTAAATAATAAAGCAAAGTAAATTGATGTGTGAACCCACCAAAGAATTTTACTTTGTGGTATCTGACTGCAAATGCACGCTCTTTTCGTCGAACTTCTGCCGTCGCAAGATCACCTTCTAATGACTTCAATCTTCTTTCCGTTTCAACGCGTACGTCTGCCGCCAAGTTATCCTATCAGATGTGTTCGCTCGTTCAGCTACCATTCACAATGGGTACACATAAACACCACCTTCGCAAGAAGACGTCTTGTTTGCCTAAGTGCAGACTTTAACCTCTGCACTCCAGGTTCGGCTGTGCCTTCATCGCGTTGATGTTTTTGTTTGGATTTGGGCCCGCTTTCATGTCTTGGGCGAGATGAAGAAGGGCCAGCGTTCGGTCTTGAGGATCGTGCAGCAGGCATGGCAAAATACCAAAGTGAATGTGACGGGACGTGACGTGACCCTTGAACAGTCCTTGAAGTCAACAACCGTCATCATCAGGACGAAAATTATTTTGGCGGGCTCCGTGAGCATTATTGATGGTGCGCATTAAACACTTCTAAAGTTATGGTACGGTCGAGGTACTGTACAGTATTATTTAAAAGAATTCATGGCTCTGCTGACGATCAAATTCGTAGTTCCCGGGAGCTCGGTACGGGTTCTGTGGTTTGTGAGAGCGGCTTCCACCGTAACCTCTGTCGTTTGACTCTTCAGACCTGCGAGTATCTCGTCGCCTTTTCGACCACCTGTTCTCCCTTATTTGTGCTCGACCTCGGTCATGCGATTGGACGTCGGTTTGTGAGTCGTATTCGTTTCTTCTCCGCTTCTGACTTGGCTTATCGTTGGGCAATTCAAGATGTGGTCTCTCTGGTGGTGTGGGATACGCTCTTCGCTTTTTACTTGAATCCTGCTGGGACGCCAGATCACCTGCCGCGAACCCTGCATCTGGAAGTTTGCCATCGGAAACTGGAGGTGCGGTCTTCGTAAGGTCTGGTAAACCGCTGTACGTGATATCACTTTTGATCCTTGGTGGTCGATGTTTTTCCTCGGCCGAGCTCGCGATCCAATTCCGAAATGGGCGAACCTTAGCATCGGTCCGTCGTTTCCAATCCTTATCGGTTTGGGTGTGCAGCCGCAACTCGGCATAGGCTTCTGGGTATAGCTCCTCATAGAGCGACCTGAAAGGTTTGTTCTGTCAGAACGTAGTTGTCACACTGGACTGTAGCAAACTCACATTTTCCGATCCTCCTCGTCCGCTCTCTGATATTGCTTCAATTGCTCCTTCAACTCGTCAACTTCGCTCACTAGTCTCTTTTCTCTCTCCTGCAGCTCCTGAAATTCTCTATATTGGGATCTCAATGCCCACTCCAGATTCTGGTTGTCCTCCTGTAAGCGGCTGATCGCTTCGCCATATCTGTCGCCGAGTTGAATGGTCTGGTACTCGCGGAACGTATCCTGCTGCATTTCCCAACTCTGGAAGCGAGCCTCTATGCGCTTTTCAAATTCATCGAACTTGGCTTGGGCATCGGCAGCCGCAATGCAGCCGTTTTCGCGACAACATGAGCAGAAGGCTGACGGATGAGCGGTGGCGGCGGTAGATTGCTGTACCGTTGGCGAGTTGTGAGTTGTCTCCGTTATTGCGGAGCCTGGGAGGAGTCAGTATTTGAAACCGTTACAGGTGGTTGTGGCGCGTACTCATCGGGTGAATGTCGTCGGATGATGACTCTGGGGTTTCCAGCTGTTTGACTAAACAGCATCAGCGCACAGCGGCGTAAATTTCTGATCCGGAAACTCACTTTGATAGCGGAAGTGCATAGGATGTCCGTCTGTGCGGATTTTCTTTGGCGGAAGTTTAATCTTCAATCCGTTTCGGAATAAGTCCATTGGCGACCGGCTCTGGGGAGGCGTAATTCGTTGCTTTGTATTGAGGCTGTCGGTCTGTTCGAGGTCCAGAAGGCATTCAGCACCATCTTTCCATTGGATCTCTTGGTTCTTTGTTCTCTGCCTGTGTGGCGGATCCACACTACCAGATCAATATGGCGTCTGGGTCGGTGCATTATAGCGGGGCTTACTTTGTTGCCATGCCTTTCAAATTAGCTAGGAATCTTTCAAAGTGCTTCCTGCGCGTATTCGGAGTAATATGACTCTGTTGTTCGACCGCACCAGTCTACGCGTCGCGAAAGTACGCCACAAAGCATTAGTTATCGCCTTTGAGTGAAAGGCGTAAAGCGTACCGGGCTGACCATAAGGTAAGAAGAAGAGATGTACAGACGACGTTCGGTGAACAATACGTCGTCAAATGCCTTTGCAGGTGATGCAGGTCGTTAGAGCAAAGGAGAGGGTGAAACAAGAACAATAAGTACTACGGTGCCACATTGCCCAATCCGGGAATAGACGCGTGTGCGTCACAGCTTGCCTTGTTATGTCACGTGGCGGAGCTCAGCCTCCGCGTCACAACGTTAACGTCAACGACAAAAAGAAATTCGCGATAAAGACAACAAATGGGACCTACGGACTATAAATGCTCTCATTCTATGTGACAGATCCCACAGTACTGTCGTCCGATCAATTCTTATGACGACCATTTCTTGTCATTATGTTAAATGCTTGTTCGACTTGCGACCCGTACTTTGACCTCAATTGCCGTTTAGGTGGCGTGTTATCCATAACGTGCTTTGTGTGCACTGCCCACTGTGGCGCCGGGCAACGCTGTTTTCAACTCTTCACTGTGGACCCGTACCGCCACAACCCGCATTAGGTGGCGTTGCCCAACTTACCGTGCTGAGAATGCAAACCTGGTGCGACCACATGGCTCAACAAGGCCATCTGTTGAAATTCGCACCACCATACCAAAGCTGTGTATCCGAGTACGACGTATGAGCGTAAGATCCGCTTGTCAACGGGCCCGGCGCTGTATCCTTGTTACAGTATAAGCGTTTAACCTTGCCTCAAACGATTGGCCTTATTACTTCGCTGTACACACCTCTCGCACTCTACCACTATCATCTGCGGGGGCTCTTTCTCATCTCAGCTAACAATTCTCTATAATGCAGCTGGGCAAAACACTGAAGACACATCTGTACGCGAACATAGACAATGGAACGACAAGAGGAGACACGCAAAGGGGTCGTATACCGTACGCGTTGACGTTGCATTTCAAGCAAACTCAGACAAGCTCGGTCGGCCACCATTGAAGGGTAAAGCTCTCTTTGGGGGGATTTTACGGGGGAAGAAGAAGGCAACGAGGCGTAGCGACCGACAAGCCGAATATTATGGTGAGCGTATGGAAGGAATAGAACTGCGTGAGTAACGAAGTATTCGGATTTCCTGTGCTCACCCTAATTTCAGAACCCCCATTCCAGCCAGGGAATGACGTGGAGATGCTCGACGCATTAGAGGAAGGTAAACAAGACGTTCCTCTTGACATGCGAAGTCCAATGTTGACAACTAGACAGAATTTGGTGCGGGAAATTCCGCTCAGCTGAGACTTGACCCCATTATAGTCGATCAACCTCACATTTCATTGCCTTTCCGAGGAGGTATGATTCCTCGTACTTGAACTACTCATTCGGCAACTGACCCATCGAGAGAGATGACGGTTCATGAAGAATGAACGCGTTTGCACGACTGGTCGCTGTTGAACAAATGATCCAGAGGTGGCAGAAACGCGTCAGCCAGGTTGTATGCGGCTTCAAGAAAGGCGATGAGCTCAAAATGGACACCCTCCAGTTATCAACTTCAGTACATGTTTGGATGACCAGTATTCCTCCCGAATTCAGAGTGCCGCCACATTCCCCTCACAGCGAGATGGTATGTGAGGAAACCGATGCCATTGTTGTTGCGTTTGGTGTGACCACGCCTCCCGCGACAACTCCAGTGGAAACTTTACAATCCGTCATTTTGCCCCTCCAGTATTCTGGAACGACGCAGAACACGGCAGTACTGGTCGAGGACATCACTCAATGCAACGATGACGTTCTCCCACCCCCTTCTCATGTGTCGTCACCCGATCTTGGGGAAGCCATTACTGCGGCAGTGGACATGTCCTCGATGAATTTGTCCATATACAACAGCGCAACAAATCCTGCCAATATTTTGGTGGACTCCACAGTTTCCAGTCCTCACGACCTTCAAACCCGCGACATTCATGACGATTGGTTAATTAAGCGATACGCCGAGATTGACCGGCGATATGATGTGCTCGAATCATACACCGATATCGACGTGTTCGAAGTTGGTCATGAGTTGAATATTTGAATTAGGACGCCAGTGGGATTGTCCCGATGCGCATTGATTCGAGAAATCTTAGACAATGAGGACAATTTATATTCCGTCTGAACTTTTAGCGTAATAGCTTTAACATAGTTCGGGTCAAGCCATAATATTCATGCAATACAACAATACCAATGTGAAGGATCGTCCCAATTCATTAATATTGTCATTACCACAGTAAAAATAATGGTTTTAACTGACCTGAGCTTTACGTACGTAGACCAGGTTTTGTGACTGATCGAAGCGTCCCGACTCTTGACCCACTCTGTTAACCCGTGTCGTTCTTGATCCCCACTCCTCTCCAGGTTCGTCGTACTCGTGACAAACAGCTTCCACCTCATTTTAAACGTCTGCCCTCGCATTTACATCACCGTTTCCGCACTTTCAAAACCCATGGCAGGATGCGGTCCTAAGATCCGTATCAACCACCCTGAAACACTCTTGCGTTGTCAATTTCGACCGACAATGGGCGGTGCTTCGGCCTTTTTGGAGCATAATATTTTGAACAATATAAGGACGGACGACGTGCAAGCCCGTTAAAGACCGAAAATCCGAATGAGGTAAGTCGGCCGATTTCCGAACCGGCGAGGCTTGATCCTTACCATTTTCCGCAAGCGAGAGCCCCTCATCGCCATGATAGAGCCACTATATAATCAGCGCGTTCGCCGCGTACGACAACGACGAAATGTCCTCCAGGTTCTCTTACCCACTTAAGCTTTCGAGGCGGTTGCGTTATCGAAGGGTGACATTTGGCGTTAGATGGTATGTTGATTACCTGCTTTTAAAGGGTGGTCATTTTGTTGAATCCTCGGCAGTTTCTCCGCACGATCGAGTACAGACGGAAGCGCATCTGAACTCCCGTTGGCCGGAGTACGTGTCCTTGAACTAGGGCAACTGATCGCAGGTCCTTTCGCAGGACAATTACTTGGGTGTGTGGTTGCTCTGAGCCTTCGTATGACGTTGACTTATCGACAAGTTCCAACAGACATTATGGCGCCGAAGTAATTAAAGTCGAACCTCCCTCAGTAGGCGACCCCTTACGCGTTTGGCGCGAGTTAGATGTGGACGGCGTCAGCCCTTGGTTCCGAAGCTTAGGGCGTAATAAGAAAAGCATTACAATCGACTTGCGGAAGGATGAAGGGAAGAAGTGCGCGTGCTCATTTCTAGCAAATTTCGGTGCTGATCATTCCTTTCAGACTTGTAAAAAAGCTTGCTATCATAAGTGACGTCATTTTGGAGAATTTCAAACCTGGAAGTGAGCTTGATGGTGGCTGAATTTGCCGCACTGCCTAACGATTCCTTTAGCATTAGAGAAATGGGGGCTTGGGCCGAAGGATCTCCATGCTTATAACCCCGACTTGATCTTTACGCGTGTGAGCGGATACGGCCAGACCGGCCCATGGTCATCGAGAGGAGGGTACGCATCTGTCTGCGAGGCAGAGTCTGGCTTTCGCTATATCAATGGCCATCCGGATCCGGATACAGGTGCACTGGTTGGTGCGCCTGTACGCCCGAATATCAGTCTTGGAGATTCAGTTGCGGGACTGCATGCAGCTTTTGGGACTGTAAGTGGGGAAAGAAAGTTACTCGTGCGTTTCTCTAATGGAAGTGTAGGTGCTGGCTCTAATGGCAAAGATCAACCGGAAAAGGCATGGCAAACCAGGTGGACAGACTGTGGACGTTAGCATAATGGAAAGGTGACTTATTTGGTGGATGCCATTATTCATGTTCTGACTGTTCACAGTATGATGAATCTGATGGAGGGTATTATCCCTGAATATTCACGCAAAGGCCAGATTCGTGGTCCCTCGGGCTCATCTGTCACTGGGATAGTACCTACGAATGCTTACCCGACGTCCGAGCCCTCTTCATTTGTCGTTATCGGCGGCAATGGGGACTCAATCTACGCACGTTTAATGACCGCCATCGGTCGCGAAGATCTCGTTGGACCAGAGTTCGCGAACAACCATCACCGCGTGGCTCGGCGTTGCAAGATTGAAAATGCAATCTCTGAGTGGACTCGCCAGCGCACTCCAGAGGAAGTCTGCAAAGTCATGGAACGATCGTGCGTGCCATTTGGACGCATTATGAATGTGAAAGACTTGATGGAGAACGAGCATGTTCGCGCGAGGGGGATGGTGGAAAGGGTTCATGTTCCGCGAATTGGCGATGATGATGCTGGGTGGGATGTGGAGGTTCCGCGAGTCGTTCCGGTGCTTGAAGGCGATTATAGTACGCGATGGGCAGGGCCAGACCTGGGACAACACAACGAGGAGGTGTTTTTGAAGGACATGGGAATTTCTGCTGAAGAACTTGCGTCTCTCCGAGCAGAAGGCGTTGTCAGTGGCAAGTGAGAATGGCGTGCCAAGTTAATCCATTGTATAATGCGTGAATAAATTTCAATCAATTATGTTTGGTGACGTAATATATGGCAGAAATAGTGTGTACGTAATCTGGCGTTGACTCAATTTTTGACTTTCGACTTTCGATCATGAGGAATCTTGTAATTGCTTCAAATCGGATTTGGAGCCTCCCAAACGGCCACATAGCCACGGCGACAGTTGATGTCGAACACAACCATCTTTATTTACTTTCAGAAAACCAAAACGCTGATGGTGATGTTGAAATCGAAGTTTTCAAGGTCGAAAACCATGATATGCAGCAGGTGGCACAATCAGATAATTGAAGTGCATAAGACTTATAATATACTTCAATCGTAGAAAAGCGAACCGATCTCTGTAGGCGCGATAATGACACCGGCGTCGCAAACATCGGCTTTATCGCAAATTATTTCCACTCGATTTCTAGGCGAATCCCAATCTTTAGCAGTAATCACTCGAGCTGGAGATGTTGGACTCCTGCCATTAGACAATGGTGATTTTGGCACAGTGCGTAAGCTGCAAATATGAACAGGTGGATGACGCTAATCCCTTCATTAATAGTTTGATGTGATCGGTTCCATCGATGTCGGGATCAAAAGTGCGTGTTGGTGCCCGGACGATTCAATAGTAGTGATTGTGACTGGTAAGTTATTCTCTTCTGGAAGATTAGAATGAAAATGAACTACTGTTGAAAGGCGAAAATAAGTTACTACTCATGACGAGCTCGTTTGACGTTCTCTCAGAAACGTCGTTGCGAGCTTCAGACCACGGGGAAGGTAAACAGAATGGAAAACATATAAGCAGTGCTCACAATGGATTAACACGTACACAGATCAACCTGTCAACATGGGGTGGGGCTCGAAAGAGACGCAATTTCACGGGTCACTTGGGAAGACAGCTGCCCAAGCACCGGGTACGGCGGTCGATGCCATTGGAAGCAGTCCTGATGATGATGGCATTCCAAGAATTGGCTGGCGCGGTGATGGCGCATTCTTCGTCGTGTCGTCTCTGGACGACGGTCCAGCCCGGAATCGACGTGTACTTCGCGTTTATGACCGACAAGGCGCGTTGCAAACTACTTCCCAACCCGTTGCAGGCCTTGAGCACACGCTATGCTGGCGACCAAGCGGCAATTTAATCGTGAGCACGCAACGTTTCGGATATGAGGGAGGCGAAGCTGGGAATGAGGGCCGCCACGATGTTGTCTTTTTCGAAAGAAACGGTTTAAGACATGGAGAGTTCCGTTTGAGAGAGAGGTGGGAATTTGTGAAGGATGCTGAGAGGAGGTGGGGATACAGAATTAGAGAAGTTGGATGGAACTCCGATTCGACCGTCCTCGCAATATGGATTGAACGTGATGAGGGCGATGTAGGTGAGTCCCAAACCCAACCGCAACGTGATATAGTGCGAAATAATTGTAGTTCAACTGTGGACCACTGGAAACTATCACTGGTAGGTCTGTTTGTAGGACCAATATTTTGTTTTTCTCATAACAAATAAGGTATCTAAAGCAAGAGATTTTGCCCCCGACGTCTGTAGAACCTCGCCGATTTTCATCCCTGAACTGGCATCCCGAATCTTCTATGCAACTGTTTTTGACATGTCCCGGTCAGTTGTGCTTCCCATCCCTCTCAGGTTATATTCTCATCACGAAATTAGCATGTGTGTTGGATATAACGTTCACCTGGGAGACCTATGCATCCCGTTCTCCGCCGCCGAACGATACAGGTCTAATCGCCGTAGTGGATGGATGTAAGAGAACGAGATCCATCAAAATGTGTCATGTACTGACTCTCTTGAAGCTGACCTGCTCTTGACACCATTTCGCACTCAAAACGTACCTCCACCGATGTACTCATGCAAAATATCACTTGCACACGTGTCAAACAGTCAAACATCACTAATCGATGGTCGAGCACCTGTCCATGTTGCCCTTTCGCCGTCAGACGACGCACTGTGCGTGCTCCGCCATTCTGGCCGGCTTGAAATATGGGATGTCCAAGGTCCAATGGACTCCAGGAAACCGAATGCCTTCTCTCCCGTAAAGATATGTGAAGGGTCAGTCAACTTTGACCAGTGGCAGTACACCGCGGAACAATTGGGCTTGTGGCCGCTTGATACTTCAAAGACGTCGTATCGTATTGCGTGTCTCTTTTCGTCCACAATCACCGATACAGTCATCATCTCGGACTTCATTGACGGCGTGGAATCCGAAATGCGACGGGTTGACATGGCCTCTAATTGTGGGCGATTAGTCGCCTCCGATCGTGAAGTATTCTGGCAGTCTGACCGTGGACAAATTTTTCATGGTAAGGAATCGTCAAATTTTCCGTCACGATTCTCACACATTCTTCTTCCTAGTCTACCCATCTAAGGCCAACAATGAGCCAATAGCTTGTTTTCCTCAGTTTTGTTTGACAGCAGAAGCTACGACATGCAATGAAAATGATGTGATATTCATAGGCTTAGCAGATGCCGGAAATTTATGCGTCCTTTCCTCTGAAGGTACCACCCATCAGACAGTTTCAACAAACGCTAACGGATTTACGGCTGCGTCCGGGTTTCTCATTTTCACAACGACGTCCCACGAAGCACACTTCGCAAAGCTGGATGTTCTTCATGATTTATTATCGGCACAACCGGACGACAAGCAGACGCACGAATGGGAAAAACGCCGAGTGGAACGCGGCTCGCGCATCGTCACCGCTGTGCCGAGTGCGATGAGTCTGGTGCTGCAAATGCCAAGAGGGAATCTCGAGACCATTAATCCGCGTCCTTTGGTTCTAGATGTTGTACGGAAAGATCTTGATGAGTGTGTTTATTTCATCTTGGAACCATTGTTAGGTCATATCCATACTAACCGCTCATCAGAGGAAATTTCCGGAAAGCCTTCTTGGCTTGTCGCAAGCACCGTGTTGAATTCAATATTATGGTTGAACATGATCAAAATACATTTATCAATCGCATTCCATTGTTTGTACAACAGGTTGACGACGTCGATCACTTGAACCTCTTTCTGGCCAGTTTAGGGTTGTTTTCGCTATTCTCTGGTCATCTCTGAAGTCTTACGCTCAATCGCAGACAATCGTCACTTGATACGGACATTCTTACGGTCGTTTGCGACGGTATTCGCGAACAAGTACAAACACGCAACCTCAAGAAATACATGAACTCTGTTTTGACTGCCTACGTAGTGAAGCGTCCGCCAGACTACGAGGCGGCGTTGTCCTTACTGCTTAGATTACGAGGTTCGTCAAAATAATCTACCTTTTGCCCAGCCATGCCAATGTATGCAACAGATGAGGAGCCTGAACTCGTAGAAGACGCTGTCAAATACATCATTTTCTTAGTAGACGCTGACAAGCTCTTCGACATGGCTCTAGGGATGTACGATTTTTCACTTGTATTGATGATAGCTCAGCACGCTCAACGGGTGGGCAAACATGTCTTCGCAGTTCTGATGTCAATGTTGACCAACAACCAGGATCCCCGGGAGTATTTACCGTTTCTACGGGAGCTACGCTCACTCGAAAAATACTACCAACGATTTAAAATTGACGAACACCTCAAACGCCACGAGAGTGCATTAAAGAACCTACATCTGGCAGGTAGATTGAGTTATGCCTTTGTCATTTTCCAAGTTCTTTGGCTTGAGCATCTCTAGGCGCAGAATATTTTGACGAAGCTATGGTTTACACTGAAACCCATCGACTCCATTTTTATGCACTGCGGTTATGGAAGGAGGATCACGAAAATTTGAAGGTATACTTCTAACAGAGCTCCACGGTCAAGATTATGCTAACCAGAAGCAGCGTGTGTTAGACCTTTACGGCGAATGGCTGTTCGACCGTCGTGAATTTCGCCAGGCGGCATTGGGTAACATTCTAGTCATCGTTGCTTCCTGAGCACCCTCGCTCATGCATTACTAGCATTCGTCGACGCTCATAATTTGCCGAAAGCTATGGTCGCATACGAACGTGCTCTTTTGTGGCGAGAATTATTTGATCTTGCCCTCCGCACAAGTGTGGATGCAGACACTCTGTCTGAAATGGCGTACAGAGTAGCGGGTTCGTTTATTTCTCTTTCGGCGATACGACCTAACTTCATCCGAGCGTCGCGTTGCATCGTAGATGAGCTGTGTTCGAAACGCAAATATTCTGATGCGGCTCAAGTTTCCCTGGACTACGCAAAGGACGTTAATCAAGCCATAGCTACTCTAGCGCAGGGAAATTTGTACTCAGAAGCCAGACGATTGGTGGGCCAACCTTGACTTCAGTGGCGGATGGCTTTAATTATTGCTTAGATCACCCTCCGAGACGCTCCGGATCTTCTGGTTTCCACCCTGCACCCTGCTGCTTTTGATACTTCGGCGCAGATATTGGAAGATATGACTGAAATCCGCACGCAGCTACGGAAACAGTTTCAGCGAATACGTGAATTAAGAATAAAGAAGGAAGAAGAACCTGGTACGGCGTATGTCTTGTCCTCGTAGGATTATTCTGAGCATCTACAGATGCATTCTACGGCATCGATGATCCCGCATTGCACAATGTGGATGTCATGACGGACGCATCGATGCCTGCAACGGCATTTACGCGATATACTGTCGCGCCAACTGCTAACTCGCGATCCTCAAAGTGAGTATCCATGTCGCTATCTTCCCGAGTTGACTAAAATTTGGTCAGGCGCACCTCAAGGTCAAAGAGGAAGATGGAGCGGAAGGTTGGGTCAGGCAGAAAGGGGACCGTTGATGAGGAGGAATACATATTGTCCTCTATAACGAAGCTCTCTGCTCGATTCGACGCAGTCCAAGGTGGGTGCTGAAGAGCTTACTGTATTTCTTGCGACTTCACCTTTAATTCTAGGCGACGCGGAATGTTTACTTCCTCATTTAATGCAATTTTCCAAGGAACACAGGGCGGAAGGTAGCAAATTGCAAGATGAAGTAATGGCGTTGAAGAAGGAGCTCTCTGAAGCTGTTGACCAAATCTGGGCGAAGCCAGACGATCCCGACGGCGCCCTAATGACTGATACATGGGCCCATCGAATGGAAGAGAAAATGAAGGAGCGCCGTAACCCGATCGAGATAGTCCCGAAGCCTGCTCTGAGCAGTGGTGAGCCGCGGATTGATTTATTGGAATTGTGATCTGCGCTGTACAAATGTACAAATGCATGACACCCATGTTGTCTTCCACGTCAAATGTAGTTTGTGCATAGTACAAACAAAATAAATAAACATACGTACACCATGATTACTGTCGTCAACATCATACATTGTATTTATCCTGCGATGGCACGTCTATTTCGACTCATAGCATAAGAAACCAGTCGGCCGCATGCCGCCTTCCTCACCCTCAGCCGGCAGATGGGCGATTTCTTTCAGATCTTTACCTAGTCTAATCTTCTCGAACACCTTAACGCCACCGCCATCCTGACCTCCCGCGATGAGGTACTTCTCTCCGGGACCAAAGAAAATCATGCCTCGTAGATGTTTCAACCCAGTTGGACGCTCTTCAATGATGGAGAGCGACGTGACCAAAGAGGCCGGAGAGACGATGTTCATGACAGTGATGATGTCTCCTTCGGGAAGTGGATTATTTCGATTGGAGACATAAAGGTATGAGTAAGGGAATGTGTCATCCGGATCAACAACACTGGAAAGCAATTCAGCAGCAAGTTGGGGCGGATCAGCTTTGGGATGTGGCGTCAAGAACGTGGGGTAAGATGAGCGAAGATGGTACGCTTTGGCGTCTTCATCGTCATAGTCTTCCTCGTCTTTGTGTTTCAATGCTTCCGCAATTTCTTGCGGCGAAGCAATTTCGTGCGCCGTCATGTGGTTCGAGAGTTCCAGGAGAGTGTATAATTTATCATCTGCACAGAAAATGAGAATACGCATGTCACCATGAAACTAGAGCTCGACCTTGAACAACAAGGTGCCTTGGACCGCCACCACGATCGAATTCAAATGTGAATTCGTCGGTCTTTTCCCAAATACCTTTGTCGTTCTTCGTGATGCGGTACACGAGATCAGTGCCCAGGTCTGGAACCAACACTTCGCGGTGATTGGGTATTCTCGCGGATTCGTAGAGAACAACTTGGTGGGGATGTGAGCCGTCTTGCCTCGGGTGTGGGCCAGTGCCAGTAAACTGCAAGGGTGCTTGAGATGGTTTTACGGCGACAGATGACCCCTTGGAATCCTTTTGAATGTCGAATATTCCCACTGTTCCAGAGGAGTACTAAGGACATGGGTCAGAGATTGCCATAAAAATGGACATGAACGAAAACCGAAAAATGGAGCGGAGCGTCGTGGTGGAGTATCGCATTCCAATCTACGGAATGAATTTGAATCATTGAGAGGGTCAGAGAAACGACGTCGCGTCATGCAGCCTCGAAGTATAATGTATTTTCAGACAAAGAAGAGACATGAGCACTGCGATCACCAAGAATTGCATATCGCTACGACCAGTCAATGAGTCCGCTCATTAGTATGATTTTCATTGCGAAGGCCATATCGGAACTCAAACCCAGAGAAGCATTCAATGTCCAACTCTTGAGTGGTGAATGCAATTGCGACAAAGCCAAGAGAAAGATTGGATCACGTACATTTGCAACAAAAAGTTGGTCTTCAGTGACAAGAATGTGGCAAGGGCTACTTCCGCCACTTGATACATCGCCGATGACTTCAAGCTTTCCACTGTCGTTGGCATACTTCAGAGTGAGTAAACGGCCGTCCTCCTGTTCTAGGCCAGTGAAAACTAGTGATGGATCACTTGGATGGCGGGAGATCCATGATGGATGAAAGCCGACAGTAAGTTTCTGCGTGGCCTTCAATGATTTTGTAGCGATGTCGAACTCGATCGTATAAATGGCGTCGGTATATGATGCAACGAGAAATCGATAGGACATGATGGTAGGAGGGGTGTCGAACAGCTTTTTAGGCGCACAAATACATGTTTTAAGTAGCAAACCGGACTCCGATGAACGTCCGGATAAGAAGAAAAGTTCTCGGTCACGTCACAATCCTGCCTTGCAATCCTGCGCTGACGCTTCGCATCCTGCTCGAGATTCCACCTGCGTTTCGCCGGTTCGTCAACCTCTTTCACCACTCACACCTCCCGGAATTTCACCGAGTGTGGTTGGGCTGCACGCCTGCACTGACATTCGTTTCCTTAGAACTTTGGAGTACATGATCATGCAGGCCTCCGGTGGTCGTCCGAAATTTTGTAGCCTTTCCGGAGGCTCACGGAAGAAACTCTCCAGCTCTCCAGTAAGATAATCGTGTCCAAGCCACGTGTTCTTGCCACGTCTCGATAGAAACTGGCAAATTTCGAGGAGTAAAGTCACTGAGGCTGTCCGCAACGAGATCCTCCGTGTCGGATCTGTGCTTTGAAGTGGCCAGTGTCCTTCAACTGTTGGAAATGCTAAGAAGGAGAAATCCTCAGAACCCTAGTCGACATCAGAACTTGGAGGTGATAACCAATAGTTTGAGAGTTGTGCTGGTAAATGAATCTTCCTCAGCTGTCGCGAAACATGCCCCCAAAGACAATTTTGCGCACTCAACCACAGGAAATTTACTGTCTATCAATAGCAAATGCATTAACAATATTTCATCAAACGCGAATACTCTGGTTCACAATGCTTATTCAACGTACGATTTCATCGACTAACACATGTAACCGAGGGAATACAAGTTCTGATTTCAGGTTCTCCCGCAGAAGATTCGATCACGGTGTCGGATTTTCGAAGTCGGATGGCGTTAAACTGCACGAACAGAGTTTGGGAACAACGCCATGTAAAGCAACTTATGACATACTTGACGAATGTCCAGTCGACCGGTGAGCTCAACTGCACCCTGGCCTCACCTTCTTCCCTGTTCGTGGCAGAACTCCCATCATGACACGCTCTACTCTGAAATGATCCAAAATCATGATCCTCGAACGTACTACTTGAAACGTGGGTTCCTGACCGTATTTGAGGCTGAACCGGAAGCTTCACTGGTTCCCGCTATGATCGTTGCCTGTTGTGCTTCATATTGCTTTAGTGTGGGTGTGCGGGGAACGCACTCAATCCCAGCACTTGCACATCTTTCGCAATTTTCCGGCGACCACGGCGCTAATTTGTTGCACTGATGGTGAACGTCCTCATCAAACTTCTGGCTCGTCAATGATAGAACACAGGCCCACCTTTAACTTCGCAGTTACGCATGTCTGGCAAGGCTCTGGATTTGTTCTCCGGAGCCCAGAATTGTTTTTTGGGTTCCTTGATTCGTACTGCTGCATTTCCGGGGAGGTTATGGGGCATATACTTCGAAAAGGTGGGTATTTTGAAGGAATCTGGTTTTCAAACTGCGGTACCGGTGTGACTCAGTTATTATCTCTCGAACGCACAGCTGAGGCTTTTTGCACGCCTCACTCCATCACGAAGGATGGACAGCCTTCGCCGCAGACTGAGGCTCTCCAGAGGCGTGGGTGATTACCAAATTGGATTTGTAAACATGAGAGGCAAAGAATGCAACCGGTTAGTCCACATCCGAGACTGCGCAAACAGTCGCAGAACTAAACTTGATACAACCAACGACTTGACAAGGGATATCCCCATAATATCCGTCTGGATTTACTGGTCGAGAAATGTCTTTACGTACCTTTGGATTCGCTGACACGTTACATGATCAACTACACAACTTCAGTTTGTAATGCGAGTCTATGTCCGGAGCGGTAATTAGATCTTTTTTGTCATAATATACTCGTCTCCGATGTTATCAACACCGCTCAGTTGTGGGAGGCTCACCGGAACCGAAATTGGGATGGTTATACATGCAGAATCACCACAGTAAGGTTCAGATTTCATTTTTGCAACCTAAATGCTGGCCCGCTCGTCGGATTGCGAATGGCATGACGAGGTTTCTAAATCTCTCACAATGTTAGCGAGTACTTGTGAAATAAATGATTTCGCACGGGTCACAGAACTTCGAACTACAATCTTGCGTCATTGCCTTCGGCACGGTTCCCATGGTACATCGCTGTATAATATGAGAGCGGAAATTGACGTCTTATCCGTGGAGTTGTGCAAGCGTGTTTATTGAATTGTTTCCGCTTTTGCTGTGCGTATTCTGAACAGCCCACAGTGTAGATCCATATGGAGAATCTTCGCCGAGTGGCGTTTAGAGGCGGTAACTGAATGACATACTTACACGATTCGATTAGATTATAAGCCTCAGAGACGTTGTTCTGCCAGTAGGTAAGTAGCACAACCTTTCATATGTGTAAACAAAAGGAGATGGGCGGAACATTCTCTTCGTCACGGCCAGAAGATTGTGCCCTCTTCGAAGTATCGTCCCACACATTTTCCATTCTCAAGTCAATTCCATTAAATTTCGCAACCTGTCTTGCAAAACAGGTGAACGCCAAGCACAGGTAACGATACACGGACTTGGGACACTGCCATTTGTCGCAATGTAATGCTATTTGAAAGTTGGACAGAATCCGGACCCTCGCTAGCTGTAATGGGGTCCAATCACTCTGTACGCCGTGAGAAGAGTGTGAACCGCGTTCAATCGTGGAATGAGGCAAAGTCCTCGAATACTTGGCGACCCCGTGTACATGAGGCAAGGAAAGAGATCTAATCGGCTGATCAGCCAAAACAGCTGATGCTTCTCCGGACGGATTGGCAGGTGTAACAGAAGTTTACATCGAAATAAATATTGGATATTGGGGGTTCGCGGGGTTGGAATTTATTACGTGTACAAACGGGCGCCTAAGCACTGAAATGTATTCCCGCTACCTTTAGGTAGAGGGTCTTTGTATGAGCCCTAAATTTTCCCATCCGCAGGATTTACACGATCTGAGCAAAGCTGTGCACCTTCCGTTTTTTTGATACCGATCGTCCGCTGGTGTGTCATGACCCATGACGCATGTCTCTTACCCTCCTTCCAACGTCGACATAATCCACCAATTCTCACCAAAATTAAAGACATATATTCCTCTAATGCGCTATATGTCCCTAAGAGCAACTGACCCATGCACCATGTATCTAGACATCGCACAATGATGTCTTCATTCAGGTAGCGGGCATTGCCGCAGGTCGTGCGGCCTTACAGTATTGGACAGAAGGACATTTGTCTTGGCGCCACTTCCTCACTCATCGGGGGACCAAACTCGCTTCCCCCCGGGTGCAAATCGATTTCAACTGGAACAGCAATCATCCCAACTTAGCTTTCCAAATCTTTATCAAATGTGCACCTGCGCAAAGGTTAGTCCCGGTGCTCCGAGAAGGAGTTTCGACGATGCATGAAATGCAATTACATTGACTTTTCACTCATTCGCTGATTTTGCGTATAATTGTGATTTACCTGTTTACATCGTTCTTCCCACGACATTTGCCTACCGCACCTTCTGTGTCGCGAATAAACTCGCCAAGAAGCCAATACGTTTATTCAGCTCAAGCAGTTGGCCCACCGGTGACATTGACGAAGGACTGTTGGACTGTTGGACTTGATATTTGACAGCTATATGATGTGATTGTGGATGGACGAACCTGCATGTAGCCTCTGGATGTAGGGTGCACAGATAATATTTCTGGCTGTACACCGTTCACAGCGAACCTTTGACCAGGGGGGGGAAGAGTTGCACTACGAACACCGCTGGTTACTACATATAATGTCGAACATCTGAAGAATGGAAAGCGACGTACCTTAAGGTGTGAAGCGGAGCACGGTTGGCAGGGTTCTCTATTAATTCTCCGAGAGCCCACTCGTGCGTTTGGACGGCGCCCGTGTTTACGGTGGGGCGACTTGGGCGACATCGAACGCAGTGTGCGTGTTAAAGTATTGACAAGCCCAATATGCGATCTGTTATATGATCTGCTTTTATATGATGTGACGCCACCCTAAATGCTGAGCTAGATCAAGTGCCGAATGGAGCAATTTGTTTTGTCTCCCTCGAGCCCCGTCCGGACTGGCTGGACTGTTAAATTAACTCGGTTCGATGATCTGGGGCAATGAGGTATCTCGGCTATTGAAGCTAATGACGGGATCAGGTAGTGAAATTTTCTGGAGTTGCATTGCTTCGACCGGCGCCTCAGGCTGCTGTAAACACTTCTGGCGATCACCTTTGTGAGTCCCAACGTTCACCGAAAGGATCTAAGGATTGACGATGACAAACTTTAAATTATCAGTGTTCGCACGGCTGACATCTCGTCGACACCACGACGACCACACTCATGCTCTCGCCGAATAAAGCATGCTGACAACTATACGGTGTGTTCGAGAGTACATATTTTAGCTGGCCATAATGACATCAAGCGATGTTACCTCGATTCTGTTTTTCCTGATATTCTGTGGGGAGATCGGCAGGGATCAAAGGTACGCAAGAACAATGAGAAATGTAAACGACAAGGCTAAAACGTGTTTGCAATACAACAATAGCGATACAAAGCACGACGACACAACCTATCTACTGGTATGGTTCAGCTATCATTGTTCTTCGTATGGAAACTGTAACATCAAAGCGTTGCCAGGGAAAGTTCGAGCGTTCCACCGGTGTTCAAAGTGTCCTCCGTTTCTAGAAAAGCAGTCTGGCCTCGCAAACACCGCTCGGCGAGAGTAAAGTGTTGGGAGTCAAGCGTTGCACGAAGGCGCTCAGTCGTGGGTACACCGGTCGAGGAGAATAACAGGAATGATACATGGCCAGTCGTAGGGGGAACTTCCCACTTCAGAGTCCGGACGTGATCGGGGAGTGGAGTTTCGCCGACAGTCGCTTTGAGATGAAAGGTCGAGTGAGTTGTCAGCGCATTACGCACATCACCCTCACTTTCCTGTGCACTTCTTGATTGGTTCTCATTCGGTGTGACCGCGCCACTGATCCCATTGGCGCCGATCGTCCCTCCTTTTTTCGCTTTCTCTGCTTTGGAAGAATTGCCGCCACCGTTGGTGGATCCCCACCCGGCGAAACGTCTTGCTCCGGTTAGCATCCTTACGAACGCCATCATCCGTCCACACGCCATTCCCAGGATTAGAGTTGCTATCGAGAATGTTTGTGCGATATAAAGGCGAATGCCTACGTTAGACGCCGCGTTGGAGGTCCGGGACGACGAGCAGAGGGTTGTATCGGTGATTGACGGGGACCTGACTTTGGAAGACTCCGCAGCAGGTACAGTGATTGATTGATCTGGAAGGGCACGGTGGAAAAGAATTTCGGGGGGTACGGTGAGGGTGGGGCATGCAAGTTTCCATGTCGCATCGTTTGTCATGTGATGGAAAATACTGACGATGAACGAACCGCCACTTTGACCGTGGTATATGGAAATTTCATTGTGCTGGTCATTTTTGGGATCAAGGAACAACCACTCCAGTGTTTCGGGACACTGAAGACAAATATGTGGGGACAAGAGCGGCGAAAACTGCATCAAGGACTCAAGTGACAATGACAAGAACGAATGTCCTGCACCAAAAGGGATTACGTAGACCGTTGATGAACCATTCGGTATCATGCACGGCGAGAAGACTAGACCATGAGAGGAGAGATGCAAAATTAACGGGTTTTGCCCGCTGCTCATGATCTGCGCACGTAGAAGCCTGCAGTCTTCATCGGAGGATCCGTCAAATGTCCATCGCTCGGCGGCACCGGCAGCTGAGGTGTGAAGTTTGAGGGTGTCGCGAGTGGAACTCAAAGAAGTCGTTTTGGAAGCGCTGTGAACGATAAGGGGCCTTTGCATAGCGATCTCATTTTTGTTTGGACTTGGAACAATGATGAGCGTCGAAAAGCGTTCATCGGGTATCTCATCTGTAAAGATTTTGACGCTTTGTGGACAAGATGTGAATACCAGGTTGCACGCAATTGTAAAGTATCATACCTTCTATCGCAAAGTGCGAACTTGGTAACATCTTTTGGGATTGTTCCCAACGCGACGCCATGCGTCTCAGCGCTCGCAAATATTCTTCGATCACCACCAGTGGCAGACCATCCTCCTACTTCAGTGAATAAACCATCTTCGCTCAGAATCTCTAGGGATCCATTCGCGTCGTGGCCACCGAGCCACTGAATGTCTCCAGACGGGAAAACCAGCCTGTACGTAAAGGAATAAACTTTTCGTGGGGTGTTGGGCAACACGAAGGTGGTTTGAAGCTCGGGTTCGGCAATTTGTGCGACGTCAATGATAGGTTGGCTAGCAACTCGGAGAGTCGTGTGAGTGGGATTCTGAGGAGTAGGGACTTCTTCGAAGGGCTGAGCGCGCCATTCTCCTGGGTTTGAACTTTCACCTGGAATATCTGTCCATACCTCAACATTGGCGCCATCCCGCCGCAGCTCATGGAGTCGCTCAGGCGATAACCTTGCACGAAATGTTAATGACAGGGTCCCGCCGACCGACGTAGGCACTGCTGTTCGTGTCTTCAAATCTGGAATAAAGTGGATCATGACGTTTCAGGTTGAAAGAATCGCGCGTGTTGCTGTCCGCAAAATTTCCAGCAGTCGTTGATGAAAAACCAGGAGCACCTACGCTCTGAGATACTGGGGTTCAATGCGGCGAGGCGCACTTAGAACGCATTCCAGGACAGAATTCTTCGTGGTTGATCACAGAAGCGACATTTTGTCACGCTGACGTCACTGTCACACTAGCACAAATTTCCACACTTTATCGCGGCTCGTGGCTGAAGAACGCAAAGACTTTAGGTTGAGAACTTCTTTTATGATTCAAAATTTGTTCGTTTTCGCGATGTCTGCATATTTTGTCGTTCTTGTCGTAGGGTGTTGAGGATCGTGAGTTTATTGTCATAATCTTGTATGACTCTTCTGATGTTACGTTTGAACAATTACCAACAGGACCCAAGTTCAAAATCCTCAAAACGTGTATCTTGAATGCTCAAAATCAGTGGATCACACAAGCTCGCCCACAGTGACGATGACTGTTTCTTGACGAACTTGGGGAATCCAATTTTTTTCGCCCTCGAACACGGCAATACCTTACACGCTGCATCCATCAGATCCAGCGCTTCTAGCCGTACCAAGACCTCGTCCACTCTGTTGTATTCGCAAAAGGCAAATTTCTACGCTCAGTCTAACCGTAAATTCTGCGAGCCAAATTCTTCCAGTTCGGCACTAGCCAGCCACGCCACGAGTCTGAGTCTGTCGGTGATTGAGTCCACTTTTGACCCAATCCAGAAGGCGATCAACATTTCTAGAATACATTCTTTGGGACCGAAATTGATGCAGTCCACTCTGATAAAACAAATGATCGGCACGACTCAGGACATGACTGGCAACGGAATGTTCTATCAACAGATGCAATTCAAAGCGTAAAAATTCTCAAAAATAAGATCAACACTTTTGCTATCACTAAACAATCTGACATTGACGAGATGTCACAGTGATGGCTGGTTCGATGGTACATCTGTGCGACTGAATTAGTGACTGGGCATAGCCTGCTTATAACCTCTTTTCACGATGCCGACTTTGACCTAATTATTCATGCTCGGAATTCGAAGACCGCGCGGTGCGAGTTGTAGCTGTGTACGCATAAGTGAGTGGTCTCAACGTATGCAATGCTGAACCCACCGGATATTTATGACCCACAATACTCAGGCTTTTCCGATTAGATGTGAGGAGGGTGGAAGTGCGGATGGACAGAAGCATCGGTTGAACATGCCTGTATAACCGGCTAAACAAATGCTGGAATCCAAAGAAATGTCCAACAATACTTACAAGCTCCGTCGACGGCGAAACCTTCGATGAGGTGGTATGAGGGTTGGAATAAACGTCACTAAATGGTTCCCCAGTAGCTGCATCGGGCTTCTTGGTGGGACGCGTGCGTGGTCTCCTCGGCCTAGGCCTATGAGGGATGCACCATAATCCGTTCAAATTACATCTCTCGCAGCTGTAAAAAGTGGGGATGAAGGGGGAACACACTGTGGAGCGTCAGTGCTTCATTCGACAAGTCGGAGGAGTACTTAGGACGATGACCTTCAGGTGGGATTTTCTGCATGTTTCGCAGGGTTTGCGATTTTTGGCCGAACTAGGTTTAGTAGCACTTGTTGGGTCAGGAATCGTCGCGGGGGAGTTGCCAGAATGAAAAATAGGGAGATAGATTTGAAATTCCATGAGCTAGTGGGGAGGAAGGGGAGGGAGAGAAGGGGGGAATTGTGCAGCCGTGCGTACGGTACGTTTCCACTCATAAAATACTGCATCCATTTTCGCTCTGATGTCGTTATTCCCTGCCTAAGGTTATGTTGCCACCACTTGTTTATCCTGATCATCGCAGGTGCATCGCCACACGTCTGGCACAATTTATTTAGGGCTCAGCGGCGCTGAGTGGGTAAACTATGTATGGGCTATAAATTGAATCTGTCGGGAATTTGCGGCTCGGGCTGGACACAATCTTTAAAGGGATAACGGGAAAAACTTACGAAACTGCCCAAAACGATCTCATTTTATCCTCGAGGCATCATTGAAAATTAGGTTCGTTTGGTCCTCGGGTTGGCCTTTGAATTGATGCGACAGAAGACATGCCAGTGGCATGATCCCACTGTCAGATGCAGCCAAAGGTCTGGTATTGTCGCTCGCGATGCATACAATGCCACAGCATGCGTGGCTGTATTAATATTGCGTCACGAGGCTTGAAATTGAAGCGACCATCACCAATGCACAACTTTACGACCAACATGGATAAAACGTTGATATGCCCTTTAAGACGACTCTCTACAATCCCAACTCACACTGCCGTGAACCAAGACGTGGAAGTGAAGATATCAGGGAAATCTGAACCCTTATAAGTTCACGAGAGAAGGACGGAGCCTGGCCTCATTGAATATCAACCCTTGGACTGCACTGCCGCTGATGCTTGGAGCCGCTCGTGAATCTAAATTCCGCACGCTGCCAACGCCATGCCTTCTCATTTCGGTCTATGCCGTTGATTTCACTCGCCCGTCCTGGCATCCCAATCCCTATGAAACAACGTTAACGCTATGACATGATACCAAATATTGGGGAAATTTCATATGCAGCATCGGTTAATGCCCGAATAATACAAATGTATCCTCGTCATCCCATGTCGCGGTCACATCCCCTCATGAGGTGGTCGGATTAAAATTTATTCAATTAAAGAATAAACAAATGGAAGGTTTCAAAGCAAAGCTTTGAAACACACGTCATAAAGTATGGGGGGTAAACCGGTAAACATCAACACCACAACATTGTTCAGCCGTTGAAGAAATTGAAGTGAACCTTGGCGAATGCGGAGCAAGTATCGGGGGGAAATTGGATCGCGGAGGATCTGCAGACGATGCCGTAATACTGGGAGATAGGATAAACTGAAAACATCCTAAAC
This sequence comes from Rickenella mellea, assembly GCA_004355085.1. Classification (NCBI taxonomy): domain Eukaryota; kingdom Fungi; phylum Basidiomycota; class Agaricomycetes; order Hymenochaetales; family Rickenellaceae; genus Rickenella; species Rickenella mellea. The sequence goes on along the minus strand of ML170232.1, from coordinate 44,532 downwards.
GAATTTGGCAGGAACTGAGTGGGTATTGAAGGGACAAATAGAGGGTATTGAGGTTCGGATATCGTCGTGAATGGTTCTTATGCACACGTCCACTCTGCGTCTCCGTACAGGAACTGTGGCGTCATATGGCATTTCCCGGGGTCCTTTGCATCATCCCTATGGATGGTTTTCAATAGCATCAGTTAACATTATCTCGCTGAAAATAATTTGCCGGACTCACCAAATGCTGATGAACTGGGACCCGGGTTCTTTAACCAGTCTCTGAAGATCTAGTTGGGTTCCCGTCATCTCGGATTGGATTTCAGCAGCGCCTATAACAATTGGCGAGACTGCCTTGTGAAATTCAATAGTTTTAATATCCGTCGAAATTAACTTAAATACAACCTACAGGTTTCGACGATTGGTCCCACAAAAATGCACTTCCATGCACATAAGAGTGCCCAGGTTGGAGAGAGAGAGGGATTCTATCGGCAGGACATTTGCGGGGCCGTCTTTGCCTTGGCCTATGAGGTACGCAAATAATGCCGCTCAATAGGCATCGTTCACAGACGGAACGCGAGCCTAATGATGCGATCAATGGTATGCACTGAACAGGACATCAGTATTCGAAATGTTCGGTTTGCACTTGTAAAAGAAATAACTTACCTTGAGGTGGGAGTCCCTGCAAGGCTCGCAAGGTGTAGGATTTCTTGGCCGTTTGGTTGGGATGATATGTGGCTGAGACTGAACGGGGACAGATGGGTCGGGGAAATCGGCGGGAAGGACGTCCAGAGAATGATTCCAGTTCATGAGCAAGGGGTGTACTCGAGGACTGACTGTGAACAACGAGGACAGCGCAATAAATATGAATTTTGTGAACTCCCCACGAGGATCGAGGATAAATCTTTTTGGTAGCAGAGGCGCCTGGAGGTTACTGAATAGTAGCACGACATGCGCATGACATGCGCTACACGTGAATCTACGCCGCGAAATGTGGGTCGATCCCGCTGTTACTCAATGTTTGATGTGTTGGTACGTTTTATAAATTGTCTGCAAGAATTCAACGAAAACTCCACCCTCCTAGCGCGTCGCTGACTCCAAAGCTCCAAGAAAACATGTCTATTCACGAGTTTTACTCAAAAAAAAGACAAGGGAGTAGCTTCAAACGAATGAAACCCACCGGACGTAAGACAATCTCCATGGATGTCTTTAGATATTGTTTCTCCGAGGATTTCCCACTATTCCAGTGCCCTCGAGAGACCCTTTGGATGTCATACGTGCTTAGCTATCCTACCATGCTGCTCGGTAATCGCAATTTTGGTTTGAATGAACCGTCTCGCATCTCCACGCCCGGCAGTGTATTCCGCTCATTTTAAGAAGGTAGGGGTTCACACGCATTCGCCGGGTTCGATTTTGGAGAATGGAGCTCTCTGCCCTTTATCATAGATTTGAGTTCGTTACTATCTGTGGGTAATTTTACTCACCAAAATGCTGGGATGGCAGTAATTAGACGTTGGACCATGCCTCTTTCGGATTATAGTTTGGTGAAGTGCGGCGCCTCGCTCGCCAATGTTCTGAAGCGCCGTAGCACGGACCTTCGGCGTTGCTAAGGTAAACGCTGTGGACTATTATGAACCTCATGGTCTTCGGAGGTTCGGGCCAATCGAACCCTTGGCCAGTGTTCGTTCAACACTCGCGCGACCATCGATCAACGGATTTTGGGCTCATCAAGGCACGGAGGTTTGCAAAACGCGAAACAAGAGTCCTGGACTTGCTGTTTCGTGTGTAGTCTTTGCGGTTCTCCGTCAAAAGGAATGTTCTTTCTGAAGTGGCGATCATTCGAAAAGCTTCCCCTGATGCACCTCTGAACTCTGAACTCGAACGGTTGAGTGATGCAACTGAAACATTTCCAGCTTAGCTTTCTCATGCCGAAATAACACCGTCTGTTCTGGGGACGGAACGCCAAGGGTGAGTGAAAATAATGTCCAGCACGTGTGGATCGTTCCATGAGATCATGAACCTTGAACGCCAGAGACAAACTTTGACGTAGCGTTGGATGACATAGGCGCCCGCATTGACGAAAATGGACTAGTTAGAGGTAGCAGTACGATGCAATCTCGCCGACTATCCGCGCTCCCGCCTGCAACTCCCAGCGAATCGCCCCGTTGCATCAGCGAGGCTACCGATAGGTTGTTGATTATTGGGTTTGCACATCATTGAGAAACTCGTGTGTTTTCATTACGATTTACGGCACCCTCCGTCGATTTTCATCCGCTCCTCCGAGGTGAAGTGCCTCGGCGGTCGAGGTCATATTATTGAAAGTGCGGTGATCGTCCTCCGTGCGTGCGCCAGTGACACACTCGCAGCTGATTATGCAGAACTTCCATCCTAAAACTTCCTCCGTCGCAGTTTCTCCGAGTTGGCAGATCTTCCTTTTCACCGCAAGCGCTGTCCGATGATGTCCGTCAGCGCTACGCCTGGCTATTAACACGCGGTTCACCGGGGGGAAAGTTGGCCAAATTGTGGGTGACATAGCAATCTCAGCGAAATAAAAAATTGCGATCCAGTGATCGCTATCACGTAGATAGCACGTCAGCCCGACCATCGGAGAGACAGCATTGCGTGAGCGTTTTGATATCTTCAAATTTAACGCTAAAAGGATATGCCAGAGAATGATCGCCGGATGGTGAAGATCCGAAACGTAGCATGGGAGGGGGGGAAATCATAGAAGGAAATCGGCGGTATAGATTTCATAAATTCGGGAGTCTGCGCCAGATTCTGTCTCCTCATGGTGTCCGAAGGGTTTCAATGTTGAATGTTTGCGTTCTGGTGAGAATAAATGTCTGAAGAGCCCAATTGTGATTATCCTGTCTCGGAAAACACATAGTGGAAGTAAGGTAAAGAGAGCAAGAACTTAATCTATAGCTGCCCCATTCTCTGCTGCATCTTCTCCTTCACTGTCTGGTACGCATTCATGATTGTCTGCTCGTTGATCACAATATCAGACGCGTCCTGCCTCGGCCTGGTGACACGAGACGCAATGGTTGCGTAGTCGGTCTCGACAATCACGCTACAGGTGACCTCGGGCTCAGCAAGAGTTCGCGGACTGTGATGTCCGACTCACCCGTCATCGATGGTCTCGTCCAAGCATAGCATCACGAGATCAAAGCTTTCCAGAACCGCTCTCTTCTCCACCTGGTTGCGTAATAATATTTGCAGAGCGTCGTGGAAGGCGGATAATGCCGCGTGGAGCATGAGCTCGTTCTCATCTGAATTGCCAAGGATGTAGAAAATGAGGTCAGTGGAGTGTTTGTACACCGCGAGCTGCGACTCGTAAAGAATGATGTCTCCTTCATCAATGATCAGTTTCGCGTCTGAGATCACAGGTGATGCCCTGCCGCACCTCCCGCTTTTTTAGTCTTCTCCCATAAGCCTTTCTCAAATGTCCGTTGTTCCTTGACCGACGGTATATTTTTTGATTCTCCCAGAGGGTGGTTTTTTGGTCGGTAATATTTTGCTAAGACGCGGTTTCCATCTGAGTCGAGAATAAGGAACGCGGAGACGGAATAAAGTGAGAGGTTGGGCTGCAGACAATACTGTCAAGATTGATGGAATCATGTTGCTTCGTTGTAAAAGCGTACCATCCTGTGCGAGACAATTGAGGAGGAGGGAGAGTGAGCTCAGGTCACGGCTGATGTGGCAACCGATGCTGTGCAGTGCGGGCGCGCTTGCGCACTTAAAACTTACAACCAACTCTCAACTTTTGGTGCAAGTAATTCGCCTGCCTCTGCCCATCCAGCTTGGCTATTCGACATCTAATAGGATTAAACATATCGAAACTAGTTGTCTAGTCAACAAAATTGGACATCAGGACGACTCGAAACGATGTCTACGCGACGTCAACCATCGACAACGTCATTGTCCCGCTACGCTCGCGCACATTCACCAGACTTGACAAACAGATCTCTGGATTTCTGTAATGCATTCTGGGGGCAGGCAGATGGTGGGGTTGATGTGCTACTCGCTCGCATGAGAGGCGCCGGTCGGGCGATGGAGGAGCTGCGGGGCTTCTGGAAAGAAAGGTGGATTTACACCCACACTAACGCGTGACTGCTCATCTTACACTGCACTTAGGGCTGCAATTGAAGAGGACTATGGGAAACGGCTATCAAAGCTGGCGAAGCAGACCCTGGGCAGGGATGAGATTGGGTACGTCGTCTCCTATCACACTCTGATACCTTACTCATACAACATACAGGGAACTCCGGAACTCGTTGGACACGTTGAGGTTGGAAACGGATAAGCAGGCCACAGCTCATCTGGAGCTCGCACGTCAAGTTCGAACTGAGATGGAAGAACCAGCGACTGCTTTCGTCACGAAACAATTGTCGTTCAAGAAGACGCATCAGGCTGCGATAGAAAAGCAGTTCAAGGCGAAGCAGACACAAGAGTCCTATGTTAACAAAGCACGAGAAAAATACGAGGCGGACTGTCTTCGCATCAACTCGTTTACCGCGCAGTCGACGCTTGTCCAGGGGAAGGATCTGGAGAAGCTCAATTTGAAGTTGGAGCGCGCCAAGCAGACTGTCACTGCAAATGAGCGCGACTTTGCCAACTTTGCGAGGGCACTGCAGTTCACTGTATTGAAATGGGAAAAGGACTGGAAGGCGTTTTGTGATGGTTGCCAAGACCTGGAGGAAGAGCGCATCGAATTCATGAAAGACAACGTTTGGGCGTACGCAAACGCCGTTTCTACAGTCTGCGTACAAGATGACGAGGTATGTAATTTCCCATCACGTCAGCAATCCTCTGATCATTTTTTCGCAGTCTTGCGAGCACATTCGCGTCGCTCTAGAACAACTAGAACCTGATCGTGACATGGAGAACTTCGTTCGCGATTACGGTACAGGGAACCACATTCCTGAAGCGCCACAGTTCGTCAACCACGCGGATGCAAGCTCCGCGGCACCCACGCGCCCACCTGTTCGGCTCGCAAGCTACCCGCGCTCCTCGCAGCGCCAGGCGACAATGGCGCAGATCATGCGCGCACCAGCGCCAGAAGAAGTGGAACCGACGAACGCGGGCAGTGCGGGAATTGGCGCGGGGAGCAGTCGTACGCGGGAGGTGGAGCCTCCGAGCAGGTCGAATACCCAGAGTCGAGCGAGCTCGAGGAGCCGGAGCGCCTCTGTAGCTGTGGCCAACGGAACGGGCAGTGCTGGACCTAGTCCATCAGGAGCAGCATCATCTTCTGCATCCATCAATAATGCACCACCGGTTCACCCAGCGGCCTTCCGTCCATCTTACGACCCACAGGCCCAGCCAATCAACCCCTCGCACCAGACAATGCTCGCTGTCGGCGAACACGCATACCCCGTAGACATCGACAAGGATCCGCAAGAAGCCCAGTCCTCATCACGCGGTGCTGCGGGTCCGAGCGGTGCAGGTCCGTCTGGCTCCAGCGCCGTTAACAGAGTTGGTGATGAAGGCGACCCGCTGGCAAAGCAAATGGAGGAATTACGTAATGCCGCTGGCAGTGTCCGCAAAAACACTATGAGCAAAGCATCTGCGCGCAACCCTGGGCGTGGTGGGAGCATGGAGCAGCAGCAGCAACATGCGGGTCCGTCGTCGTCGCAGTCTCAAGCTCCGTCCCCTGCGTCGGCGTTGAGTCCCCCGGCGGGCAGCAGCTCGGCTCAGCAGCGCGAGCAGAGAGATTATCGCAACTCCGCGGAGATCGTGGTCGGCGCGTATCCTGGAGGTGCTTCTAGCCCGAGTGCACCTAGTCCTGTGTTCATGCAGCCGCCCAGTGGGCAGCACAGTGGCACTTCTTTACCCGTGGAGGAGGTCCTCGCGTCGTATGAGGCGACCTTCCCTGGCGAGCGCAAATCACTCAGCCGTTCGAATAGCCGCGCTAGCACAGGACCCGGAGCGGGAGCTCATGCGCAGAACGCCGGCTCGTCTATTGATCGTCCGAAGAGCCGTGAAGGACACGCGGGTATTGGCGCGCAGGGACGGAGCCCGAGCCCGGCGTTGGCGATGTTTAATGGACCTCCGCCTGCTAGTCCGACGTCTCCTGCGAAGAGGCAGAGTATTCCCAGGCCTGATACGAGAGGTGCTCCGGGACAACAACGTGCGCCAAGCCCGGGTATTTCGTTGGATGCGTCTGGGAGAGTCACTCAGGATGATATGGCTCAGCGATATGCACAGCAGCAGCAGCAACAACAACAACAGTATGGACAGCCTGGTCCTGGTCCTGGTCCTGGTCCAAGCCCTGTCCAAGGTCAAGGTCCTGGCCCTGGACCTCAACGACGCCAGAGTTATGCGGCTCCGCCGCCGCCTGTGGTCGCCCCACCACCCCCGCAACCGAACTACAACGCGCCTTCATACGCCGCCCCTCCACCTCCGGCGACACACCCACAACAGCACATACCCGGCTACGCAGCGCCCCAACCGCCCCAACCGCAGACACCATACTATAACGCACCGCCAGCACCATACGCTGCACCGCCGCCACCTCAACAGGCCCCGCAGCCCCCGTATGCTCCGCCGCCTCCTGCGGGGTACCCAACGCAACCGCAGCAGCAGCCAAATGGGGCGCAGTATTACAGCTCGAATGGCAACCTTGCGTCGCCGCAGAATGGGAGACACCCGAACCCGGGATACGCACCGCAAGGACAGGGATTCCGACCGCCAAGTCCTGCGGTTGCGCGAACGCCGTCTCCGGCACCGTTGCAGAGTGAGCCGCCGACTCGGCAGTATATTGACGGTCGTCCTGTCTTGTTTTATGGTACGCGCCATCTTATGACCTCTGGTCCGACAATTTCACTGACACGTTTTGTATTTTAGTCAAAGCGTTGTACGACTATAGTGCAACGATCGATGAGGAGTTTGACTTCCAATCTGGCGATGTTATCGCAGTGACATCCACGCCTGAGGACGGGTGGTGGACGGGTGTGTTACTCGACGACACGAGGCGTATCCCTGGGAGAACCGTGTTCCCCAGCAATTTTGTTTGTCTTTTCTAACTGGTGTTTACAAAAGCGATGTTCTATACCATCACGTTCCTATCCCTTACTCTTACTCTATGGACACCACTACTGATTTACCTGAACTGTGACGCTGATCTGAAAGGCTTTTGGACTTCAGATGCATCATCCACCTGAAGTCGGCGGAATAGCCTGAGTCTCAGATGATTTGCGTTACCGTATCGTCACGATATCATGCACTCCATGTATATAAAGGCCATTTAGCGTCTAGATGGAGTGAAATATACAGCCCTTTGAATATTACAAAAGAATTCTCGCTTACTCGTCGTTACCATTTTTGCTTTATGCCATGGACGCTGACCGACGTCTTGGCATCCGACGCCCTCATTCCATGTCTCATTCTACTTTCACTTTCTGCTCTTAGTCTCAAGTTATTTCCTAGCATTGCTTCAGTTCGCGAGCTAAAGTCCATTCTGCAACCGAACTCAAATGGAAATCATGATGTTGGACCTTTTTCTGCACAACGGGCAGCAGCAGCATTTTCTCGTTTCGAAGAACTTGCCAATGTCGACATCAACAGCATGCTACGGTCGTATAGTAAACTCGGGAGAGCACACAAACGAATAGGATATGACCTTGGATATACAAAGAAACTGGATCGATTGTCAGAAGTGACGAAAATCAATGGCACCGTCACTGCGGCAATTGCGAAGTTTGCCTACGCCGATGGTGTTCCAGTTCCTCCGCCACTAGGCATTCCGTCCGTTGGAGGAGATTTAGGCCGCGTTAGAGAAGTTTTGAAACATTTTGTTCGCGACTGGAGCGTTGCAGGATTCAAGGAACGACAACGAATTTTCGATCCCATTTTGAGGGTTCTCCAGCAAGTCTCCTTGAGCGAACACCAAGCAGTGCTTGTGCCAGGGTGTGGTCTTGGAAGACTGGCTTGGGAGATTTCTCGTCTAGGCAAGAGTTTTCATTTATCACTAGTTTAAAGATATCTGATCGCCCCATTGTTAGGTTTTGATGTTACCGCGAACGAGCTATCCAGTTTCATGTCCCTCGCGCTTCGCTTCCTTCTCTCCCCGATCACGACTACTTCTGCTTCGCAGTACACCATACACCCATACGCACATTGGTTTTCCCATCAGGAGACGAACAAAAATCTCTTCCGTGGCATCTCGTTTCCAGATGTAGTTCCGCGCCTTTGCGAAACCTTCCGCCTCGTTGAAGGCGACTTCTTAAATCTGAAGGCTCTTCAACGAGAAGGCGGTAGCGGCTATGATTTCATCGTGACACTATTTTTCATTGATACATCCCTCAACATCGCCTCAACCATTGAACAAATTTATTATCTGCTCAGACCTGGTGGGACGTGGATAAATTTAGGGCCGTTACTTTGGACTGGGGGAGCGGAAACTGCCGTGGAATTGAGTCTCGATGAAGTATTGAAACTTGCTGGGATTGTCGGTTTCGTCGTGGACAATGCTAGCCGGGAAAGAGTACCATGCGAATACACCGCCGATAGCGAAGCCATGATGAAGTGGGTCTATCAGGCGGAATTTTGGGTCGCGAAGAAGCAGGTGCTCCGGTGATATTTTTTCGCCTGCGTTCACATGTTCAGTGAGCTTTTTCTATGTCCAATGATATCGTTGAGGATGCTGAAGTTCTCGTCATCCAAGATGCCGTGAATGATCGGATGTTATTGGTAAACTTGTTTAAATCTCTCGATACAGATTGTGATCTGATTGCTAACTCAGAAAATCTTAGAGCTTCTACACCGTTAGGGAATAACAGCTCATACGGAAATAGTGTGATGCTGCTACTTATAAATTTGGTGCAACTACGGCCGTCTGGTGATGCCTTCAAGAACAATGGCTGTACTGGAAGCTTGGGAATTAAAGGTTCAAAACTCGGTTCCTGCACGAACGTTCTGCACGAGAATGCTCATATATCATGATTGCAACTGCACTGCAATTGGAGACATTAGATGCACACTTCGACACCCCACTGTTGGAACGCAAGGCCTCATTTTTTACAAGATTTCTACATCTTAACGTCCTCGAGGCCGCATAGCAACAGACATCATGAGCGGATCTGTGGAGCGAAGACGAGAGCCCATTCGTGAGAACATCAGAAGCGGGATTGAATTGCGGCCGAGTGGTTCAATGATTGGATCTCGATCCTAAAGGCTTCGTACATTGTCCCTGAACGCCGATCATACAATGTCAAGGAAATATGTCACCCTGCAGGAGCGTGTTTGAACGGACTGACAGAAAATGCCAATGCCTTCTCTTGTCCTGCTGGATGCGACAACCTTCCTCTGGTACAATTTTATACATCCCGAGCTTTATTTTTGCGTCTCGCCAACCCGCGCCGCACAATATCAGTCGGCGAAACCCGTCATACAGTGCATAGAGGAAGTGACGCTCATGCCATGGGAGTGGAAGACTCTCGTGTGATCTAAGTGGTGGTCATATTAATGACGTTCGGCGTTGGTTCAGAGGTCAGTGGTAGTGGCGTTTCCCAACAAAATTTGTTCTTCATGGTGGCGAACGAATTGGTTTACGAAGGGTCGGCTGCGCCGCTGATAGAACTCGTCATTGAATGTGGATTCTAATGTTAGGTGTTGATGAAGGGCTTGGGTTTATTGTTTCCAGCCGAAAGAGTCATCTCATCATCTTGTTGACGAAGGCATCGGAATCCCATCGGGGTCGTCGGACTTTTCTGATTGGCGCTGTGAAGTGTAGCCTACCCAGCTCCAGGATCTTGCTGGATCCGTCAGCATCCCGTTCTGCGCCGCGGTCGCCAATTTGATGAACCGGTGTGTTCTAACTTCGCGACTGGGAATTTCTGACGAGGCATGAAGTCCGTGAATGATATAACTTCGGCAAGTCCGGACAGTGTCCTGCACTCCTCTCTGTCTGGGTTTTGTTGACCATGGACGATCTTCATATTATATTTGAAGCTCCTGAAGCTTACTCTGTTCCTTCAAAGCAACAAAGTCCTTCTTCCTTGGCAACGGCTTGTGAATACTGGTCGGGGTTTCTCGTATTTGAATTAGTTACCTTCACTGACATTGTTAACTCATTTCAGCCGAGAAAAAAAAATTAAATGTCAAATCAAATCCTCATCCCCGATCTGTCTGGCATGTTCGACCTCCAACCGCGCTTGCCGTTCCCCCAACCGCTCAACAACCGCTCAAATTTCGGCATTCTCGACAGCTGATATGACCCCTGGCCTGACAAACGATGCACACTGTGATTTTACACTGCAAATGTGTTTCAAAGACGTGGCGCAAGGCTCGCCTCTACTTGACCTCAGCATTCCATCTGTCAGCGGGGTTGAATGGAGCCCTTCGAGTTCGCGATCGCCTACAGCGGTGCCCACTGAATTATCGGAGCTCGCGAAGACTCCTCAAGTTAGCGATTGTCGAAGTACAATATCCCAAAGGTAGCGCACGGAAATATGACTTTATCCTTGACTGAATCAAAAACCCAGGTTCGCTGACGAATACTCTTACACCGACAGCGACATATCTACTATGAGCGATCCGTCTCCCAGGCTGCACAATCATTCCGTAGATCACCGGCTGGTCTCCTCAAGCCGACCAAGCCTTTCCGACTTAATTTTTGATCCTGTTCGCCCTCCATTCCCATCCTTTGAGTACATGCAGGAAGGAATGCAATTGTTTTTCGACAATCTTGGGTCACATTTTCCGTTTCTCCATCGTGAACGGGTCTATCGAAGCATGAATGATATGTCCTTGCCAGCTGCACTGGCAAATTGCATCGTCGGCCTAGCAATGAGGTACGTTGATCAAACACTCTAGAACAGGACATTATATAAATTCGGAACAGATTTTCCATTGCCGGAGGGCCCGAAACGTCAAGGTATCTGCTTGGGGAGCCATTCATCGAGATGGCGAAGGTATTTTATTATTTTATTGAGATAGCCTCTTTCCTAAACCAATTTTAGGAGATCATCATGCCGGTGGTTCACATACCTTCACTCGAGACCCTTCATGCCTTGATATTGCTCGCATGGTGCGAATACGGTCAAGCTCGTGAAAAGGGTAAGTGCAATGAACCATTTTTTGTGTAGTCTAATTTAATACGCAATCGGAAGATCTTCCTGTTTTTCGCCAAGTAAGTCATTCTCAGTGGTGACTCCTGTTTAACTTTATTGAAAACGTACAGTATGCTGTTTCCATGGCTCTCTCCATTGGGGTTGGAACAGATACGTTATTATTTGGCGCGTCGAGAGAGGAGCAGGTAGATTTCCGATCTACATGGTGGAGTATCGTTACAATAGACCTTCTAGTGTCATGGGGTGAGTTAGCATGCGTTCTTGAACCTTACAAAAGATTCATATATTCCTATTTAGCGACCGGAACCTCTACGATGCTGAGCCCTGAAAACTATTGTCCTGCACGAATACCTGCGCTTCGTCCAGCGGAATTTTTAAATACGTTACTTCATGAGCACTTATATGACCTGTTGGCACTTCGAAACCGTCTGCTAAGCACCATCCATTCAAATATCGTCCTTGGACATGAAAGAAACCATGCAGATAATTTCCGGTAAGGACTGACGGGCGGAGATGTTGAGATATTGCTGAAAGACACTTGAAATTCAGGTCCATTCTCGCCCAACTAGCAGATTTACGGGCCCGACTTCCACCAAATTTGAAGTTCAGTATTCATAATTTACGCAACGCCAAACGCAGCGACTACCATCCAATCTTCGTTTTCTTTCATTTTTCCCTCCGGAGTCTGATTGCAATGGCTGGATGCCAGTCATTATCATACCGGAGTGGAAAGGAATGTTCGTGTCATGTAAACACAGTGAGTTGGCTTCTTATTTTCCTCAACCTCTACAGAGTTCATAAATTCACAGGTAACTGAAGCTATCGTTGACCTAATGAATCTTTTCGAATCAGTCGAATCACGCATGATCCTAGCGAGCCCATTTTTGAATCTTCCCTTCATTCTGGTATCCCAGACATTGTTCGCCCATTTTTACTGCGAAACCCCCTTAGGAGAGCCTGGCGATCCATTGCCTGAGTCTGCCGCAGTGGCATTGCGCATATACCTTGGTGCTTTGTTGATACATCAGAGGTATGTCTCATAAATGCACGTATCCTCGCTAGAGTAACGCGACGAAACAGCATGTGGAGAAACCCGCGCGGCAGTGAAGCAATGTACGAGCGTATGTCTAGTTTCCCCAGGTGACAGGCTGTTTGGAGTTTCACGATTCCAGTACATAGTCTACGAGTAGAGTTCACTTCACCAGACTCAGATCCCATAGATATGTAACGTGTATATTAATTAAGAGGTATGAACCTGCGGAATGTTCTCGGGTTGGAGTCGTTGTACTCGTACTGTTTGTGTTACGGATGTTGTATGATCTATATGGGATTGTCATTTCCCTGAAGCTTGAGTACCGAGTGAATTTCAAACGTTGCCGCCAGTATTTTTGCAAGATATGTCCGTTCGTCGCTGCCATTGTAGGCTCGTAACCAGCCCCCGTAGATGTCTAATCCGAGCAGTGAGTGCGGAGCAAGGAGGAGAGTGTGAGCTCGGATTGACATCAAAGGGTTGATATTACGATTCCTGAACGAAGTGAAGGATCGTTTTCTAGGCACGCTGGCGTGCGGTTTGAGGACATTTTTTACGCCCATATATGGGAACATCTTTCCATTTGGGGATTTGTAATTAGCTGGTAACTTTTTTGCTATTGAACCAACCGTCTTTTTGTTACTTGTGGCGCTGGTGGCGCGGATTCCGATCATTAAAGGAAACACCTCGTTCCCGAGGACCCGAGTTCGAACCGAGCTCGGCCTTGTGCATGGTATGCAATTTTTATATTGATGCACCATGCTGGTCCGAAAGTGGAGAGAACGGCGGGCGTCCGCAGCGTACATAACGGGAATCGTTCGGCCGTGCAAAGCATCGGCCCTACACTACCAAGTTAATTCAAGGGAGTGCTGGTGACGAGCCTACTGCCATTGGCTGTAAATTGCGTACGTGCACGTGACGACGACGCGCCCTACACTCGTCCTTCGGCCTTTGCTGCCTCTCACTTTCGGAGTCATTGACACAGTACATGGTTCGTGAAGTTGAATTTCTACTCTTGCGATTTGAATCTGAAATTGCTTAAGACAAGCCACCGAGATGGCTATGTTGCACTTTCGACTAGCGTCGATGATGAGGACAATCCCCTAGCTACCGAACACTCCCAATTTTCCGACGCTGGAAACCCATCCAATTTCAATGAAGGTTCTCGTGGCGGAGGTTTTTCAGTGTCTGCAGATGGTAGCAGTTATTCATACTGGTATGGTCCAAAGGGTTTGGCCGGCCTGCTGCACAATCAGTACACTCTTGGATGTGCTGCGTTCGCCTCCATTGGAGGCCTCACGTTTGGTTACGACCAGGGTGTTATCGCGAATGTGCTTGTTATGAAAGACTTTACTGAAAGGTGGCCAATTGGTCCATGGGAGGTCGGACTGATGAGTGAGTTTGTCCTTCGCCACAAATCTATGAGGATTCTATTCGTTTTCTTTTAGCTGCTATTCTAGAGTTGGGTGCACTTATCGGAGCTCTCATGGCTGGAGTTTTAGCGGATAGATATTCTCGTCGACATTCTATCTTTCTTGCATGTGGTGCGTAGCGAACTTTCATTCAACATCGCCCATCTCATTCGTTAGCAGTTATTTTCTGCGTCGGGTCTGGGTTTCAGTGTGGTGCCCAAAGTCTGGTTGACATATTTATTGGACGTGCTATTGGCGGTGTAGGCATCGGGTCTCTGAGGTGAATACACATTTTAATATCACTAATATCATTACACTTTCTTATGTTCGACAAAGTATGTTGTCGCCGCTATATATGGCAGAAATCAGTCCACCGGAAGTTCGCGGTTCGCTAATGGCGATGGAACAACTCGCGATTGTCCTCGGCGTGGTATTGGGTTTCTGGGCAGGATTTTTCACTCGTTCCAGTGCGTTTCTCGGTCGCTTCAGTCTCTCTCTGTTTTCACAGATATTCAGTAACCGGTTCCGCATCGTGGCGCATCCCTCTTGCGATCCAAATCGGTCCTGGTCTAATCCTTGCTTTTGGATGCCTCCTGCTACCGCCTTCCCCCCGCTTGTTGATATTGCAGGGAAAGTTCGACGAAGCTCTTCGTTCTCTCGCCCGCCTTAGACTTCGCGACTCGTCCGAACAGCAAAGTGATCCTTTACTTCAGGTGCGTCAAATAACTGATAATCTCCACTGATATTCAACTGTCTCCCAGCTTGAGTTCCTTGAAATACGAGTGGAAGCGAAACTTATTCAGCAAACAAAGGCAGAAACAGACGATAGGAATGGATTATCCACAGAATTACGTTCATGGACTCGGCTATTCAGCTCGAAGTATATAGATCGCACGTTAATCGGAATCGCAGTGATGTTTTTCCAGCGTACGTCGACCTTCCTCTTCCTTTTGGACAGCCTCATCAATCGGATTATGCAGAGTGGAGCGGGATCAACGCGTTATTGTACTACGGACCAACTTTGATGTACAGTCTTGGCCTCAGAGGTGACACCATTACGCTCCTTGGATCAGGCGGAGTCGGGATCGTGCAGTTCTTGGCCGTTTTGCCCGCGATATTGTACATTGACCGATTGGGTGAGTTCATATTGCTCATCATCGTTGACCCAGGCTGAACTGCTTGACAGGAAGAAAGCCGCTGCTTGAAGGTTTATCATGGTATATTATGGATCGCGAGTTGGGACGCTGAGTGTTTAATTACAGGTGGCGGTATCGTCATGGGCCTGTCTCATTTCTGCATCGCCGTATTAGTGAGTTAATTTCGATTTTTTTGGTGACCTTTCTCAGTGATGGACAACCATAGGTATGGTTTTACCAAGATTCCTGGGAATCACACCACTTCGCTGCATGGCTTGCCGTTGGGTAAGTCTCACCTGGCTTTATAGTTTCTTACTCACGAAGAATCTGTGGCAGATTCGTTTATTTGTTCACAGCTGCTTATGGTATGAGTTTCGGACCTGTCGGATGGATACTGCCAAGTGAAGTTTTACCACTCTCCGTGCGCGGGAAAGGAGTGTCAGTCGCTACGGCATCCAACTGGATCAACAACTGTGCGCGACGAAACTACTTATCAATCAGTATCCGCCATTGATCAATCTGATCCATTCCTAGTTTTCGTTGCTCTGATCGTTCCGCGATTCTTAGCCGCGTCAGCAACGTAAGTCCCAGAATCTTTTGCAGCATTGTTGCACACTCATGCGATTCTTGTGTATCCACGCAGAGGCACGCTTCTTATATTTTCTGCAGCCTGTTTTGCAGCAAGTCTGTGGTCCCGAATTTTCGTTCCCGAAACGGCGAACGTTTCCTTAGAAGAGATTGACAACCTGTTCAAGTCTGACGTTGGAAAGGACGATGCGGAACTTAAGCAGGAGGTATGCCGGTCCACATTTCCTTCAAAGATACATTTCATTGAATAGATGAATGCTTGCTACGTCTTACTAGATAATGAAACAAGTTGGCTTAGACAGGTTATTAAGGGAGCTATCTGCGGACGTTGGTTCCGATTAATTTTTTTGCAATCGGGGGGCACAAACCACGGACCATAGAATTGTATCAATAGTGCGCTTTGCTACGAATCAAGGACATGACTGATGGATGTTCCCAACATTTTCGAACATCATATTTTTGCATACTTCAGATTTATTTGAAACACAATGAATAATGGTAATACAGGGTGAGTGTACAATGTCCGAGGGTTGGGATGGCGATGTCAATACAATCGTACCATCCTCGTCGTGGTAATGGAAAGGATGGGGTAAGCGATTTAGTTTGTCAGGACACTGGTACTGTCGTCTTCGTCATCCGACTCGTCCTCTAATGAAAAGCTCCTCGAGGTCTCCGATGCACCCGAATATTTCCTGCGAGGAAGGTTATCTTTGTGAGGCTGAACAGTCGACGGGGTGGAGTCGACGAAGGTGGTTTTGTGAAAGTGAAGGCGAGAGCGGAGGATCAGTTTCGTGTTCCTGAGGTAGCGCTCACGGAGAGTGGGGTAGAGTGTATGGCTCGTCGTTGAGGGGGAAGATGTAGAGGAGGAGGATGTTTGGGTAGATGAAGACATGATGATGTAATGCGAGTTGCGGGGGAGGTGTTTGTGTGGTGTGGTAACGTGGTTAGGATTTCAGAGTCGGTTGTCGGATGAAGATGAGGACAAGTTGTTGACTTCCACCCACAATCCAGGCGTCCCTTTATACATTTTTTGCCTCGTCAGATGTTCCGGATTTCGAGATATTTTAGGCGCATAAGCCGAGCTGCCCGAGTGACCTTGAGATTCTTGCCGCACAGAATAAAGAAGAAGTCAAGGGAAATGTCAGACTCCCGCCAGGCTGGATCAAAATCCAGTGTCAACTGCTTCGAAAGTATGCTTCTAGGTGCGGGACCTAGCGGAATGATGTCAGGAGAAGAGTTTGTGAGACATCCTTCCCTACCACCGGCACGTCTCGGGTCTATACTTGTACAAGAGGCATAATGGTGTAATTCTTGGAAGATTAGATGTATTCGAACCACAGGATGTCAATTGGATGGGGAAATTGGAAATGAGTTGCATCCAGAGTTAGAACATCAGGAATAACAGTTTCATTACCGAGTTACAGAATCGTGACGAAAAGGTAGGAATCTTATGAATCCCATCTCACACACCGGCTTACCTCAGCACGTCTGAGCTCTGACTCGGAACACCATGCACCTGCAGCTGGACCAGTTAGTTACTACTAGTACGTTCGGCGCCTGGAAATTTCTTACTGGATCTAAAGTGTGCCTCCGGTCGCGAGTACTATCGGAATAATGTCAGAGTGACTCGTATCGACGGGAGATATGCAAGACATCCTCTTGGACATCCTTGCTTCCTTCCCAACTGCCATGATCCGCTGATCCATCCTCCGTTAGCATCACAAGAACCAGGGTTGGGAATTTAAGCCCTGGATTTCAATCTGGCCCAATGAAAGTCGTTGTCTCTCGCCACGCTGCGCTGGATCGCTGCTGGGTAATGTAGGCGTGAAACGTCTATTGACACCGATGCTATGACGATGTTTTATTACGGCCATACGCCGACTCATGCTCACGACCGCAAGGTGTTCACGAAATTATCGCGTTATCTGGAAATTGCTCGCGATTCAGTCCTTCTAACAGTGCTGCGTGCGATCGTACCTAATGGTAGGATGCCGCTCAATTGCATAGTGGATCCGAGCCAGAGCCTATTTTCCTTTGACATCCTGCGCAGTTCGAAATACATGCCGTCTAGAAATACGTTACTATGTTTCCTGCAAGTCTATAGATGTGGCAGGATGTGGTTCAAAGGATGTCTGACAATTTCTCCCCCCGATGGCTCTGACATCATTCCGCTAGAACCCGCGCCTAGAAGCGAACTTTCGGAGCAGTTTAACACTGGGTTTTGATCTGGCCTGACGGAAGTCTGACTCTTCGGCTTCCTCGTTACTGTGCGGCAAGAATCTCGAGGTCGCTCGGGCAGCTCGGCCTATGCGTCTGCGAATAACTCGAATTCTGGAACATCCGATTCGGCAAAAAATGTATAAATGGACGCCTGGATCGTGGTTGAAAGCCATCCACCTTCATCAGACAGTTCGTCTCCAAACATTACTCATACCATCACACTACACAACCACCGCTTCGCAACCTACAACTCAGTCTTCATCGCGTTTTACACCACCATGTCTTCATCTACACAAACATCCTCAACAACAACAACGCCGTCTTCATCGACGACCCAAACACTCTATCCTACCCTCCGTGAGCGCTATCTGAGGAATTCGAAACTGATCCTCCGCTCCCGCCTTCACTTTCACAAAACCACCTTTGTCGACTCCACCCCGTCGACGGTCCAACCCCACAAAGATAACCTTCCACGCAGGAAATATTCCGGTGCATCGGATACCTCGAGGAGGAGCTTTTCTGTAGAGGAAGAGTCGGATGACGAGGACGACTGTGATACCTCACACTAAACATTTTTACAACATTGGTACAGGGCCTAACATTGGCGGTTCGGTTTCTTCAAATGGGCATGTAATACATCTCCGACTGTTCCAACGGGTTTGACAAAAAATGCTCCAATGTCCACAGAGACTCCCGTCATGTACTGGCACTTGATGGTGACAGCCAAAGAACAGAGAGTGTCCGTTTCGGTTCATTGAAACGCGCAGTTGTACGGTTCAACCTTCGGGGAGGCTTCGAGTATCCTGGGAGTGAAGCGTCCAATATGAAGGTAGTATTGCATGGCGTAAATACCCAACGACATTTCTGAAGGAAGGGCAGAATTAGAAAGCACCGAGCATGGTTGCCTCGCAAATAATTATTGGATGGACCGCGGTGGACTTTTATTGTCAATGAACGTCTTCCAAACCTGTATAGCTGTAAGCATTTATTCCACACGTATTATGTCCCCGAGCACCTTTCGAGTGAAGCGCATTGCAAGCTGCATGATCATAGCATGCCGCCGGAGGTTACCGAATGCGGTGTGCCGCGCCACATCCTTCAGTTGAACGTTTCTTTCGTCTGCGCAGGACGCGACTCGGACATTGCGCGACACTGATCAACATTTCCCTCCTTTCTTCAACCTTTCGTCTTTCAATTCAGGACTAAATACTGTCCACTACTCCTTTACCCACCGCCTAGGATTGTCACTTGTTACCCTTCCTATCATGGCCACACCGAGCGCGACCAGTTCACCTCCTGGGGCGTCCAATGAGCTCAACGAATATGTGGGAGATTGTCATTATCACAGTGGGGCTCATTCTAATGTGATGCGACGATCATAGCAACTCGGTGACTCCCTTGGGAAAGGCGCGTTCGGGCAAGTGTACCGTGAGTCTCCTTGGAATAAAGCAAAGCGGGAATTTGTGATGGTCCTTCTATTGGGTAGGCGCGCTGAACTGGACAACTGGGGAGACCGTAGCAGTGAAGGAAATCCAGTTGAGCAACATCCCTAAAGGAGAAATTGGCAAGATCATGGTCAGTGAATAAGTATCCCGACTTCGCACTCCGTGCCTAACAATGTCATTTCAATTAGTCCGAAATTGACTTCCTCAAAAGCCTTACTGTAAGCAATGGCATTTTCACGCGTTCAAAGGTTTTGAAAGCGCACCGTTAAAGCATCCGAACATTGTCAACTATAAAGGATTCGTTAAAACCAGGAAATTTCTTTACATCATCCTCGAGTAAAAGTTTCATATTGTATCTGTTCTCTCTGCTAATAAATTAGTGCTGAATGACAGATTCTGCGAGAACGGATCCCTCCATAATATTCGCAAGAAATTTGGCAAGTTTCCCGAAAACCTCGTTGCCATGTACATATCCCAGGTCCTGGAGGGACTTGTATACCTTCACGATCATGGAGTTATACACCGAGATATAAAAGGAGCCAACATTTTTACAAATAAGGAAGGCCGCGTCAAGCTCGCGGATTTTGGAGTCCCAAGTAGAGCGGGTGCTGTGAGGGATGACGCGGTCGTCGGAAGTCCCTATTGGAGTACGTATTTTATACAGTAAGACCCCACAACGTTGACACAGTGTTCATGCACAGTGGCTCCCGAAGTTATAGAGCAGTCAGGAGCAACAACAGCGTCTGATATCTGGTAAACAAACAACCTTTTCCCACAATAGTATTATTATATCTAACATCGTACAGGAGCGTAGGATGTGTCGTCATTGAGCTCCTTGAGGGCGAACCACCATACCGCTTCCTCGATCCCATGCCGGCGCTCTTCCGCATTGTCCAAGACGACTGTCCGCCCATCCCAGAAGGAGCTTCTCCAATTGTCAAAGATTTTCTTTACCATTGTTTTCAAAAAGACGTGAATTTGCGTATATCCGCCAAGAAACTCCTGAAACACCCTTGGATAGTCAGTGCGCGCAGGCAAATGGGTTTGAACGCAGGTGCAGATAAAAAGGGAGAGAAAAGCGAAAATGAAACTGAAAATGAAAATGAAAGAAGCGGACCCAGACTATTGAGCAATTTCAATTACGACGAAGCAGTTTTGAAAGTTCAGGAATGGAATGAAGCCTTGAAATGTGAATTCTCTTCTCTACCGAAAAACCGTACGCTTATCCAACACTGCCGATAGCTCCTTCACGAACTTCAAAGATTTCCCAAGCATCACGCCGCGACAGCCATCAGAGTGCCTTGCCCACCTGCTCTCCGACCGAATCCCATATTCTCGCCGTTCCATGGAAGGCTTCTACATTAGCGCCAGAATCTATACTCAAACAACCCGGCGGTGGTGCTCTTGTCCCCATAGAAAAATCTCGAGGGTCAATGACATTCGTCCCTCAGCAACCGGAAGAGGAGACTGACAAGTGGGACGATGATTTTGAAGAGGGGATCTCTTTAACAAAATTGCAAGGTGGGTGGACGGATTGCTCTGGTGTCGAGTAAAACTGATGTTGAAAAATTGGCGTTGAATAAAAACGTTCTTGATGATGGCGAGCCAGAAATTGAAGACAAACTTGAAGCTCAGACTATCCGAAGAAATAGAAGCCCTTCCATGCACCCCGTACCGTTAGCTAAGCCGCCATTATCGGATATGGGACCGATGGTGGAAGACTACTCCGATCTTGCTACTGAAGAAGACGATGATTGGTTGCAGGTCAAAGTTGCCGATTTTGAGATACGTCACCAGCCATACCTGAGACCAGCGCGAACAATGCCCGGTGATGTTCTCACTGGTTTACATGACCTAAATGTCTTTGGACCTGTCAAAACCGCCTCATCCACAACAGACCGGACAGACATCGTGAAGGTTCCCCCGGGTTCATCTAACCTGAATATCCTTGCACCTGGCACCCAAAACATATCCATGCGAGACCGATCAGACATCCTGACTGGCCTGGCAGTGCAAAGAACGTCAGGAGACTTTCTCACAGGTTTATCTGACCCAAATCGTTTTGAACCTGGCCCTCAAACAAGATCCATACACCAGTCAGACATCCTGGCGGGCCATGTCAGTCTGTCCGTGCGTAAAACGTTGCAGGAAGTCTTGGAGGACTTGCACAACCTCAATCTCTGCGGGCGTGTCACGAGAGAGCCTCTTGCTACAGCTGGTGGCACTTTTGCCGATGTCTATCGCGGGAATTTATCAAGCCAAGATGGCAAAAGGGTACCTGTAGCCATTAAACAACTGAGGCCAAACATAATGTCAGCCGAGGATTTGGAGAGGGTGAGTGACATGATTTTGTATGATGTTCAACAGTCGATTAAGCAACTACGAAGTGTATTGCTTCGGAACTGAGTATTTGGTCGAAAATATCGCACCCGAATGTCCTTTCCCTCGTTGGCTATTCACTCGACTTTGGCCAATATCCAGCATTCGTTACAGAATGGATGCCGGAGGGGACATTGTCGGATTATTTAAAAAAACACCCCGCTATCCACAAATATTCTATGGTTTGTTCTTTCGGGGCTAGTTTGGTGATTCAATCTAACGGGAGGAAACATTAGGTCTGTGGGGTGGCGAAAGGTCTCGAATATTTGCATAATCATAACATCGTTCATTCTGATTTGAAATGTGTAAGCTTGGATAACCCACATTTGTGAACCTTGTTAAACCATTTATAGTGTAACATTGTGGTGTCTGATCGCGGAGAGCCCAAGCTGTTGGATTTTGGTCACTCTAGACGTTTGGATTATTCTCGAAAGATCATGTCAACCAGAGAGATGACCGGAACGTGCCGCTGGATGGCCATTGAATTATTCGGTTTGGGAGCAGATGGGACGCCTCCAGTAGCAACATTTGCGAGCGACGTTTGGTCATTTGGAATGACTGTTCTTGTGCGTATTCCTTCTCGATTACGTCGTAAATTCTCTTAATGGAAAGGCGACCAGGAAATAATTTCCGGAGAAGTGCCTTATATGCAATATAAGCACGATACCCAAATAATGTTTGCCATTGTGAACGGCCAAAAACCTGTCCTGCCAGAGGCACAGACTCCATGCGACCAAGCGATGTTGGCATTGTGCCGAAAGTGTTGGACAGGGAAGGTCGAACGCCCTTCAATATCCACTTTACTTAATTCGCTTACATCACTTTGGTGCATATGCGATGTATGATGAGCTCTTGGGTGTTGTACGAAGTCGAAGCTCTCCGGACCGTCTTGTAACTGCTCCATTATATGCATACATAGGCAAAAAATAGCCTAGATCAAGCAACTGTGTTTATCGGAAATCAAATACGTGAGGTTTGGACCTCGTTCGACGATCAAATTGTTGTGAGCGACAGAAAAGTAACAGGGCTTTGCAGGAAAGGACAGAGTGAGCCAAGGAATGTAACCCCAAGGTTGAATACCTGGAAGCAGCAATGACTCTCAGTGCCTCTCACAAGATATTGTAGTTATAAGCATATTCTGCGGCGAATTCGGCGTACGAGTTCGCCTCGCGTGACCCTAGACGATACGAAGCCCCAGCACAGCCAACTTCAATCACCGGTTGATCTCCGAGTCCGGGATTGATGTTCTTCGCGGTGATCATCATTCCCTATGTAATTCATTGTGTTGGCGTTCAGCGAGTAGATCAGATATATCAGATTGACGCTGTGTTGGAACGAGCGGCGAAGTTTGCAGTAGTGGTGAGTTGCCAGTGTTGCCGGGGGTGTTGCCGGAGATGTTGACGTCGAAGGCCGAGGCGTAAAGTATTTTATTGAAGTGATGGCGATGTAGAACATGTCGATCAGCCGCCTGGAGGCAATTCGCCAAAAGGCGTTCATGCGATAGAAATTGGACGCTGCGCGCTCGTTCCAAAAGACTCCGTCATGACCGCATATCAGTCTTACCCGATCCGCGGAATGTGGCGACGGGCCAGGCACGGACAGATGTCAAGGTGCAGCGTGTCGACGTGGTGGCGCTGGACGACGACACCGCCACGGGAATTGCGGATGTCATGCAAGAAAGTTATCTGCTCGACGTTCTGATGAGCATCCTGAACGACATGGAGATCTCGAGATAAAATATATGAGTAAATTGGAGGTTCCCACGAGGGCGATGGTCCGTGCGGTGAGGGGATATCGGAGTTTGAAAAACAGACAAGAGATAATCTCGTGTCGGATTGGTTGTGATTTGACGAGAAGCGTTGTTCGTCGTCGTCTTTCGTCGGTCGTCTTCCTTCAGCAAGACTGCCTCTTTCTTCACCGGCAGTCTCTGAATCTCAAAATTGTTTAAATCTATCTATCTATACACCGCACACGTCCATCCCCGCGTCGCTTATTTCAGTTCCCCTCTTTGACTGAAATTTTTGACTTTTTTTCTTCTTGTGCGTGTCTTTTCCCTCTCAACCCACACACTCCTTTGCACAACGAGCCTTATCGACCGAAAAGTCGATATCGTTTCAAACCCTCACGCTCTCTACCATATTATCATATCTATCTGACTTGTTGCCTTTTTTTTTCTCCCCCCCTTTCCCGCCGTTGCCCATCTTCCATCCATCCATTTCTTTCCCCCCATCTTAATCTACAATCATGGACGACCCCCAGGCTGTATTTGCAACACCATATTACGCTTTTGACATCGACATGTCCAAGGTCAGTCGTCGCGCCATGACTCGTCCCAATTTTTTTTTCATTGCTGACTTAACGCCGCAGAGAGGACCGATGGAACTCGCTGGTGGTCCCGAATCTAAAAAAGCTCGCTGGTCTCCCAACTCTTTCTCTTCCTCCCCCGTGACCTCAAACGGCGGCGGTCCCCCACCCCGCCCCGCCGACCCCTTCGCCAACTACGGCTACGGCAACCAGGCCGCAGCCCAATTCGCCGCCGCCAACTCTCCGAACCTCCAGTCCGCCAACTTTGGCGTGAATATGGGCGGTAACCAACTGTACTCCACGCCGAACCTCTCGATTAATACTGCCGGTGGCGCGAGCGGGATGGCGTCGCAGATGAGCCCGACAGCCGCCAACGCCGCTGTGATGGCGCAACAGATGCAAATGCATCAGCAGCAGCAGCAACAGGCTGCCGCGCACCAACAGCATCAGCAGCAACAGCACCAGCAACAGCAGCACCAGCAGCAACAACAGCAACAGCACCAGCAACATCAGCAGCAGATGAACGGCGCTGCAGCCGCTGCTAACGCTGCGTATGGGTTCGGCGGCTATGGTATGAATGGCATGAATACGATGCTCGGCATGGGAATGCCTGCTATGAACATGCTCGGTGTTGGTGGATTCCCTTACAGCCCGCAGCTGGGCTCTTTCCCTCAGGTGAGTTGCTATTTTTAGAACTGGTGAATGTGCAAGCTTCTTTGGCACGTCAAACGCTCGGTGGGTGCGGGCCGAGCTCATGGCCCACTGCTCAGTGCATTTCTGCCAAATCCTACAATATTTTGTTCAGATTGGCCAAGCACCATCGTACACCCAGACTTTTAGGCTGGTGAAATGATTGCCTCACATAAATAACCATTGTAAAAATCTTGGACTAAAAATTCTCCTCACAGGCTGCATACTCCCCCGTCGCGCTCTCCGCCGCATTATCTGGCGGCAACAACGCGACCGGCCGCACAGTCTACGTCGGCAACCTCCCCTCCACCGCCTCCGTCGACGAGCTCCTCAACCTCGTACACTTCGGACCGCTCGAATCCGTGCGCGTCCTCCCCGAAAAATCCTGCGTCTTCCTCTCCTTCCTCGACGGCACGACCGCCGCGGCCTTCCACACCGACGCCACGATCAAAAAGCTCGCCCTGCACGGCCAGGAGCTCAAGATCGGCTGGGGCAAGCCGAGCGCGGTGCCCGCGCAGGTGCAGCTGAACTTGCAGCAGAGCAATGCGAGTCGGAATGTGTATATTGGGGGGTTGGATGAGAATATGACGGAGGAGATGTTGAGGGATGATTTGAGTCGGTTTGGACTTATCGATCAGGTTAAGATCGTTAGGGACAAGAACATTGGATTCGTTCATTTCTTGAGCATCTCGACGGCTGCTAAGGTGCGCTTTTCACCTGTCCTCATGTTTTGCTTTATCTAATAATAACCGATCGTTGCACAGGTCGTCGGTACACTCCCAACCGAACCAGCGTGGGCAGGCAAGCGCGTCAATTACGGTAAAGACCGCTGCGCGTATGTCCCCAAGTCCCAACAAGCAGCAGCGGCCGCAGCACAACAAGCGGCCGCGCACTCCCTTCTCTCAGCACAACAAGCCTCCCTCTCCCCGCTCCAGACATCGCACTTCCCCGTACAGGGATTCTCCCCCTTCTCCGGCGCTCCCTCGCCGGGCGGCGTGGGCTCAGCGAACTCCGCGTCCGGCCAGTTCGCAGGGGGGTTGGGATTGGGTGCGATGGCGGCTGGTGCGATGGGCGTCGGGATGGGTATGGGCGGGATGGGCATGGGTGGTGTGGGTATGGGAGGCGATGCGGGTGGGTTGAATAGGACGGTGTATCTTGGGAATATACACCCTGAGACGACGACGGAGGATCTGTGCAATGCCGTGCGAGGTGGGGTGTTGCAGAGCATAAGGTACATGCAGGATAAGCATATCGCCGTACGTTCCCCTCCTCTGCCTATTCTTCACTCTCTCTAACCTTCCTATTATCATTACCCACCCAGTTCGTCACGTTCATCGACCCCACCGCCGCTTTTACATTCTTCCAAGTCGCGTCCTTCCAAGGCCTCACGCTCAACAACCGCCGCCTCAAGATCGGATGGGGCAAGAACTCCGGCCCGCTCCCCCCCGCGCTCGCCCTCGCTGTGCATTCCGGCGCAACGCGTAATGTGTACGTCGGGAACATCGAGGATTTCGAGAAGTTTGGAGAGGAAAGGTTGAGGCGTGATTTCGGCGAGTTTGGCGATATCGAGCTGGTCAATTTCTTGAAGGAGAAGTGCGTATTCCCTTACTCCTTCGTCATTTATATATTTATTTGCATGAACTAACGAATTAAATTAATAGGAACTGCGCGTTCGTGAATTTCACAAACATCTCCAACGCTATCAAGGCGATCGACGGGATCAAGAACAAACCGGACTACGCGAACCTGCGCATCGCACATGGCAAAGACCGCTGTGCGAACCCCCCGCGCTCGGGTCCTCAGGGTGGCGCTTCTGGTGCCAACGGGATGAGGAGGTCGGGGAGCGGAAACCCGCCGCTGTCGGCTGGCGGTGTGAGCGGTGATGGCGAGCTGGGGTTGGAGGGCGAGGAGGGGCTGGAGGGTGCGGAGGATGAGGGAGGCGCGGAGGGCGAGGGCGAGGAGGGCGTGGTGCATGAGGAGGGGAAGGTGGAGGCGGGGGAGATGCATGTTGATGCTGGCGCTGAGAATGGCGGCAACTGAGCCGTTTAACGTTGTCGTTCCCGATGCCTCGCTTCTCCTTCCGGTTTTCTTGGCCCCAACCAAACGCTCCTTTCTATACCCCACTCTCGCTCTCCAGCTCACCCGTCTTGGTCAAACTCCAGCTCCAACGCCTCCCCGCACGCACGCACGCGCCCACACTCTCACTCACTCATATGGATGGAGAAAAGTCGGCAACGGATCCTCTTGGGCTATTGGTTGTCACTCATTTATTCACTTCACCTTCACGCCACCCACCGATCCGTTGCTTTCTCCCTTCTCTTCTTATATTTCTCTTTCTCCTTCTTTCCTTTCAAAATTTCATTCTCGTCAAATAATACTTCCCTTAAACACCTGAATTATGCCCTCTCCTTTCTCGCACCGTCCTCTATTATTCTATTATTACCTTTTCCTTTCTTTCCTGTTCATCGTTTTATTGTTGATGATGACGGACTTTGACTGCACTTTGCGCGCAGTTATTAACCTAAGCTTACACTCGACCGTCGACCCCCGTAGTACGTATTACTTCCATGTGTCCTCTCTGTCCCGTCCCATACCATCTCATCTCGCGACCCCACCCACTTGCCGCTCATTCATGCGATCTGATCATAACACGTAGCTACTTTAGCAATTGTCATTAGTGATGTCTCGCTCAGAATGATCTTATATTATAGGAGTTCGTTCCCTCTCAAACCACTGTGAAAGGTGTTAAATATGCATATGCAGAATCGTTTTGGTGAGTAGGACTGCGTGAAGGGACCATTTGGGAGTTATCCATAAGACATGCATTTCGCGGGGCGGAATACTCGGCGGAAATTTATTCAAATTTGCACTACGTTGATAGCCATCTTGGCCACCACCGTGACAATTCTCGAACGATACTGTACATCAAGAACTCCTGTCTCGCTCTGAGTTGACCTAGCTTGTTAGAAATGTATGATAGGCACGTTGGGTTCCCGTATGTTCGAGACATATCGGATTCGTCGAGAGATGCGTCACTCAAATACGTTTGTTTCTCCCAAAGATGCTTGTCGAACCAGGTGCACGGTGACGCCTCAAAGCATTAATTTCCGATAACTATGGTCAACTGCAACCTTCGGAGACATATGTACAGCGTATTATGTAAGCACACAATGTAGCAGTCGAAGACAGTTCAGATAACTTCCACAAGAACTCATACATTGCAAACGCACGAATTTGACGAAAGTAAATCAAGTACAGTGGTCATTGAAGGGCGTGCATCCTTCTTTGTCCAACACGTTTTGCACAATTCCCACATTTCTTGGTCGCATGTGGTCTGCAATTTTGGCGCACGAGGAAGCTCGCCTTTCGCAATGGCAAACATTGCTTGGGTATCATGCTGGTATTGCCTATAAGGTACCTCTTTTGAAATTATTTCCTGAATGCCTGTCCATTAAACCAGTGTTCGACATCAACTAAGGAATAATACGCACGAGAACTGTCATTCCGAATGACCAAACGTCGCTTTCGAAAGTTGCAATTGGTGCTACAGGTGCATCTGTTCCCGCATCAAAAAATTCCATGGCCATCCAGCGGCATGTTCCGGTCGTCTCTCTTGTTGTCAGGATCTTTCGTGAGCAATCCAATTGTCGGGAGAGTCCAAAATCCATCAGCATTGGGACCCCACTGTCAGACACGACAATGTTACACTACGGTATCAATGATCAGCAATATTCACAAGTGAGCTTATCCAAGCTTACACATTTTAAATCCGAATGGACAATCCATTTTCCATGCAAATATTTGAGACCTCTTGCTACCCCACAGACCTGATGTTTCCGCCTGTCAAATTGAATTGCTAGTTGGACTTCAAATATAACGAACCAAAAAAAGTTTATGGACGGTTGGGTGGTTTTTCACATAATCTGACAATGTCCCTTCTGGCATCCATTCTGTAATGAACGCTGGATATGGGCCAAAGTCCAATGAATACCCAAGAAGGGGAAGGACGTTCGGATGTGATGTCCTCGACCAAATGGTCAGTTCCGAAGCGATACACTTTTTAATGGCTTAATCGGTTGTCAAGGATTACACGGAATCATGCCACTCGCCTTCTCCAAGACCTTGGGTGGGAGTATCTTTGGCCGTAGCTGCTTAATGACTACTAGCATATTCAAGTTTGTGCCATCCTCGCTTGTTAATTCACCGAAGTCGACGTCAGAATACGTGCCCCCAGCTAAAGCAAGAGGCCCTTTCTCGACACGGCCGGACAGGTCGAGGCTTTGCAAGTCCATCAAGACCCCCGGTAACGACGCTCGAGCAGTACAAATTTCAGACCAGCATGCCTTGCCTTTGCGTATACACATATCGCAGGGAGGGCTACCATGACCATAGATGCACTGACAATGTGTGATGATGTCGAAAGAGTTTAGATATATCCAGTGACCCACCGCATGTCGGTTTGCACGGCACAGTTGACAAGGATACATATTACGTCTACTTGAGGGCGGCCTTTCGATTATGTAGTACATTTCTGCTGGGGTGTTCTCTAAGAGTAGAATCCACGAGTAGAGGTCGAAGACCACGATGGAACGTGAGACAAGCGTCATTTTCGTTACACAGCCTGTTAACGGCAGCGCCGCGCGCCTAGGCGATGTCTACTTTGGACATGTCTGATCAGTATGGCACTCAAGTAGGGAATATCAAGCAGTTGCTGTTGTACTGTACAAAGACGAGGGAGAGAAGGGAAACGATGAAAGTAATTTGGAAGTCACACTAGTACTTCGCCCTCCTAGTACCCAGACTAGTACTCTTTTTCGAGCGAGTGGCATTTCCTTATTTTTTATTTATTTCCGGTTTCCGCTTCCGTGTCCCGTCACTCATTTCCCTCCATCTGATTCGATACCACTCGGAAAAGAGTCTGGTTACGAGACTAATACGAGCCTAGATCAACAAATTGCTACCTCGACCACCTCCGCATCCAGTTCCCAAGATCAGTGCGGTTGATCCTCTGGCCCGCCGTCCCACTAGTACGTCCCCTCTGGTGTTAGCAACCCGTTGACTACCACTGTCACGTACGCCGATGCTGGCGTTGAGGTCGCGACCACAGCTAGTGTGTTCCCCTCATTCCTTCCTCCTGTGACTGCTCTGGCGTGGGCAGGGTATCGTCTGCGTCGTTGGTGAGAGTCGCGCCGGGTTGCGGGGACGCTGTGCCATAGGTCATCGACAGTCCCTCCACGGAACGCCTCGCGCGTTTGACTGGGCGTTGGTCGTCTGAGTCTATCGTCAGTTCCCCGCTTGATGCTGGCGCTGCTTCGTCGTCGTCGTCAAATTGTACCCTCTTCTTTCCCTTTCCCTTCTCCACTCCGCTCCTCTCCATGCTCTCGTCACCCTCACCACT
Organism: Rickenella mellea; assembly: GCA_004355085.1. Lineage (NCBI taxonomy): Eukaryota > Fungi > Basidiomycota > Agaricomycetes > Hymenochaetales > Rickenellaceae > Rickenella > Rickenella mellea. Next base: position 14,882 of record ML170232.1, on the reverse strand, counting down.
CATGCTAGCTCGCTTCCTCACCAACCCCTCCTCATTCTCGTCATCGTCTTCATCCGCTAACTCATCCACGGCCCTCTTCTTTCCTTTCGCAGCCGCAGTGGTGACAGCGGGGGCCGATGTGTCCAGAATTAGTCCGACCATGGCGACGGCGGCAGTGACGTCTGGTTAGGAAGGCGAAGGAGTAAGCCATCATCATCGAACACAAATGAAAGATGTCGGACGTACAACTGGATAACCCCGCGAAGCTAGTGGTAATTGCACCGCTCTTATCTGCGTGCGAAGCACGTGCATCGTTAGGTGCGTTATCAAACGCGTTAGGTGTGTCTCTGTCGTCTAACGTCAAATTTACAGCATCAGATTAGCATCGCAGACGGCGGCCAGAAGAAGATAGGGAGACGCATCACTCGTTCTAGTGATGGACTCCTTTTGCGCATCCCCGATCCTGACGTTGTCGTCGAAGCGACGCCACAGTCGGCGCATTCGAAGAAACGGTGAGCTCGTTCTCGAATTTCGCTCCATATGCTAAAACTTGGATTAACGTATCGATTAGAATCACGCGACTCAATAATATATAGAGCTGCACGTACCGTTCGACTCTGGTGAAGCATGGTTTGGGCTCGCACTCCCCACCACGATGGACGATGAGGTGGAGGTACGTCTTTGATATTGGCTGCATCTTTTAATATGTTCTCAGTCTCGTCATGGACGTATTCAGCTGGTTCTAGAAACGCTGTTAGAACAAAGGAGCGAATGGTCGGAGGGTGTTACGCGTTGAGTGCTTACCTTCTGTGGCATTGTTTCTCGTGCTGAGGGATTCGACGGTGGCTTCGCTGAAAGCAGGTGCGTTTGCGTCACCGTCGTCTAGTGTATCGTTCGTGACGATGTCATTTAGGTCTTCTTCATCTTCTTCAATTTCTTCTCGTGATGTAGCTGACGTTGCGGTTGTAGAAACGTCGGGAACCTCCGCACTCTCATTGCTCATTGCGTGCGCGAAGGAGGGGGAGGAGCCGCACGCGTCGCGTCGCGGACGCTGCTCCCGCGTATGACTCTCTTTCCGCGCTTACAGAACTGTGAACCACAATTGCGTCAGCTTCAATGCCACAGAAACGCGTCGAACGCGTCGAGAACGCGCCGGGGGAATAAAGGATGGATGGGTGGTGCTCACAGTTGAGATACGGGTTGGGACGCTGCTCACGCTACCCCCAGACGCCGACGTGGGAGAGGGGGAGGTCGGAACGCGGCGCGGGTCGCGAATTTGGGTACGATTAACGGGCATATTTGCTTTCTTTTCTCGTTGAGCTGATTGGTTTCGGTATAGGCCTGGAAAATCGAGGATATCGAGGAATCGACGAGTGGCTGAGGCTGAGCGGTGCAGATGGTGGTGGTGTTTGTGGATGAGTGAGATGGAACGCGAGTTGTAAGAAAGTAGAGAAAGGAAGAAAGGGAGAGAAAGCGGATGAGTGGGTGGCATATACACGTAACGAAAGGGGAGTCCAAAGCCTGAACACCGGTCTCGAGGATCAGCGGCGCGCCCCAACTCCCACCCCAACCCACGACATCTCACAACCGACGCGACGCCGCGCGATGAGTGCCACCCGCCGAATACGTCACATGTGGTAGAGTCTGGTAGTTGAGTAGCAGACCAGTTCACTTTACATAGTAAAGCAATAAATAAGAGCACGACGAGAATAAAAAATTGTTATACGACTGATTTGCAAACGACGAAAAACCCTTCACATCATGCACAACTGAAGTGGCCAAAGCTCCTTTGATATGTTCTCCACATCGCCTCGAAAAATTCGATTTCCTCCAACAACTCATACATCGACGGTCTTTCCGTCGGTACTCTTTTCCAACATCTCTTGCACAACCGCCACAAGAGTCCTTGACGCCATGTCTGACTTTTACTATTGCGCGTTTGGATGGGAGCATGTGGAAGTTCTCCATTGACGATTGCGAGCATGATGGGACCTTCATATTTGTGTTGTGCGTAAGGAACTTGGCGCGAGAGGATTTCCTGTACGCAAACGATATGCAAAAACGACAAGACAAGTGTACGAGGAAGGCGTACGAAAGTTGTCATTCCAAACGACCAGACGTCGCTCGCCTTCGTAGCGAAAGGAGGCGTGCCATTATCTTCAACGCCGAACAGCTCGACGGCCATCCAACGAACCGTACCCGCCATCTCTCGCGTTGTCAGTATCTTCCGAGACATATCCGTGAGTCGGGAGTGCCCGAAGTCCATTAGCATCGGAACGCCTTTTGGTGAGACCAAGATGTTCGCCTGATAGTATTTTTAGAATTCCCGGGGAGGCAAAGAAAAGGGTACTCACGCATTTCAGATCTGAGTGAACGATGGCATTTTTATGTAGATATGCGAGACCTTTCGCGATACCGTAGACCTAGAATAAATCTGTGAATTATCATTTTCGCGTGTGAAGGAATGCAACGCACCAAATGCACATTGTCAACATTCGACTTCTGGCTCAAGTAATCTAAAACTGTGCCGTTTGACATCCATTCGGTAATGAATGCAGGATAAGGACCGAAATCCATTGTAAATCCGAGCAACGGAAGGACATTGGGATGGTCAAGATTCTCCCAAATACGAAGTTCGAGCGCAATACTCTGCAATTATTTTTATTTCCACCAAAAGGTATACTGAGAAGGCTGATACGACAGACCTTCTCCAATACTTCATCCGTAAACAAATTCGAACGAAGCTGTCTGATCGCAACGAGATTTCCTTCCGAGACAATTTCCTTGCGCCATTGCCATCTTCCGACGTAGACGTCGGCGTATGTTCCACCGGTCCGCGCATTAGAAGACTCTTTCACGATGAGACCGGAGAGGTTCAGGTGCGCCGATCGTTTGAGAACATCTCGGAGTGTTTGTCGGCTCGGTTTCCCTTCGCCGCCCCTTCTGTCGCGGATCGGAGTGTCCGGTGATTCAGAGGCTACATGGCCATCTAAGTCAGGAGCAGCCATCTAGAGAATGACATGAACTATCGCCCAGAGGTATTCGAAGCTTTGCAGGAGATGGGAGACCAAGCGTGAGACGGTGAGACGTCTGCTCGTTCCTGCACAGCACTGTCACAGCTCTCGTTGGTTACATACAGATGCGGCTTCGTTAGCCTCCATACGTCCTTGCCGATCATTCAGACCTTCTTCTTGCCAGACTCTGGCATTCCGAGACAGACTTTCCTTCCTTTGCAGCACGCTTGGGCCAAGAAAGTGATTCGAAAGAGCGGATTGTCGGATATCGGACCTGAATAACAAAAATACCTTCACCTCAGAAACCCACCGCAGTTTGGCAACTCTTGCGATTCGTTGCTTTTGCGTTCTGGAATTTTCAGTCAGCACTCGAGACCTGCGCAGCTATGTAAAACTTTGAGGGTGATGTCCGGTTATCTTGCCGGGGACAAAATCGACGACGTCATTCAAAATCCTTATCCGCAAATCCGACACATCCGCATCTGGAACATCCGCCTTTCGAAGCGACCTCGATGACTGCCTGCTGCCTATAAAACCCCAGCAACTCTGGACGAACAACTCAGCAATCTTGCACCCATACACTCATCATCACCACCTGCGAATCGGTCACCACCCTTTTACTACATCACACCAACACCACACTCATATCATCATGTTGAAACGTCGCGCATCCCCTCCCCTCTTCCTCTCGAACCTCCCACCATATCCTCGTATCACCGCTGCCACAGCACGCCTCCACGCACCACAACACCTCTCCGATTCACCACCCTCACCCGAGTTCATCTTCTCTGAGCCATCCGCTGAGATGCGTCCAAAGGCTGAGAGCAATCTCAGAGTTCCCCGCCGCAATCCGCGTGCGGGAAGGAGACGCATGTTCGCTGATGCGGAGGAGAGCGATGACGAGAGTGATACCTCTACTAGTTCGAACGATGGTTGATAGTGGTTTACGGGCACAACACTGGCATTTGGCACATTGCCCCTTTCTGGGCATCTGCATCATCATCATGGTCCGAGAACGACGCAGACATTAGCAGTCAGATAATGTGGACACGTATCCATTAGATCTAGAGAAGACTGCGGATGTTCTAGAGCGCGTCGGTACACGATAACACATCCATGTTTCATACTTTCCTATCAACGAACAAAAATAAAAGAAAATCTTCCTCATACATTTCGATTTCTACCGTTTGAAATAAGAATCAAGCGCGCGAATATAACCGTCTGGTCCCATGGTATGTAAAAGAACTTCAACATCTCTCGTAGTTTCTCGTTTCCTGGCGTGTCGGCCGAACGTCGATAGACCATTAGTATCCCCCACCACCACCGTATCCTCCGCCACCATATCCACCTTGGTTAGGACCCGGATAGTATCCTTGTGGCGGGGGAGGTTGTCCATAGCCTGGTGGCGCACCATATCCTCCTCCATAGCCAGGTTGAGGCGGCGGATACGCTCCTCCGCCGCCATATGGCTGTCCACCATATCCACCATATCCGCCCTGAGGCGCACCATACCCGCCGCCCTGCTGCCCACCCCAACCATAACTCGGGCATCCTTGTACACCCCATGGCGACCCGCCATTAAAGTTATACTCAAACGCCGGACCCCCCTCGGCAAGAGCGACATGGTGTCCACCGGTGGGAACTCCGTTCTCGACATAACGATGTTTTGCGAGGTGGTGAGCTTGGTGTTCGGCCATCTTCTTAACGTGGTGCCTGTCGATGTAGTCAAGCCCCTTAGTTTCGACGAGTTTGTCCACTTCTGCGGCGGCGATGCCCGCGAGGATTTCCTGCACGTCATGGTCACATTAATCAGATCATGCAACAGTGAGGTGGGAGTGGGAAACGACAGACCTTCATGACTGCATGAGAAGGCTGCTCTCCAGTGGCACGCAAATGCGACTCGTAAGCCCTCATCGCAGCGAATCCCGCAGCGCCGGCAATAGCTAAACCATAAAATCGGGTCGTAAGAAGTCGATCAGCTTCGATCAGTATGCAGATCAACCATAAAGGCGATGGACAGCACGTACCCTCATGCGTGAAGCTCGCCTTATGGTGGGGCGAGGCATGGTAGATGTTCTGATAATGCTGAGCAGCGTCGTCGTACGAATATGCGCTGTCGAAGAAACCCATCCTGTTCTTGCTTCTTTTCAGCTGTTCTTCGGTGAATGCGTTGATGAATGAACGATGGGGAATGAAATGGGATGGACGTGAGGTATTTATACGTCAACGAAGGGCCTTAATTTAGACTTGATACAGGAGCTGATGGGCAACCTATAAATAGATAGCGTATCGAGCGACAATTCGGAGAAAAGGCGCTGCCGTATTGTTGATATCGGGTGTGCGCATGCAGTGCAGAGGAACAGACCTACGATATTGAAATTTCGACATAGCAACACGCAGATAGATGCATAGCCTCGGAAAATAAATGCACGTCATCAGATAGTACCTCTGTATATTCAGTGAGGCATTTTACTGAGGGGCGAGAGGCTGGTGATCGTCTGATGGAATGGACGGTGGCCATATTGCCATGGCAGTGTTGCGGGAGGGAACGGTGGATAGGTGAACACAATGGCTTTGGGTGTTAGATTGGAGCATACGACTCTCCGAATTGATACGCAATTGCGCTTATAATGCGAATGGCGATCGGGGCATGGCGGAATTGCTCTCCGACTGTTATTTCATCAATATTTCATCAATAAAGTCAGATGGTTAATGGACGGCAAACATACCCAGAAGGCGCACGGAAATCAGAACTAAACGGTCTGTGCTTGAGTCTCCGCCAAGGAAGTGACCTTGGAGGAGAGACGAAACTTGAATAAACATGCTCTTTCTCCATTATAATGTCCTAACTCATACCGTATATACGAGTGAAGAGTATATTTTGAATGGGAAATTGCGTGGGGGATGAGAATCGCTGCGCGCTACCGCGACGATCGAGTTCCTTCACTGCAGATATTTCATTTAACACATATATCGGCGACAAAAGATTGCGCGGTGGGGGCATAGCGGTCAGGTTAGAGCTGTAGACTGTGTGGTAGTAAAACCAAAATGGTAGTTTTGCACAAGGTTTTGCAAGTTGATAAAAAGTTGCACCGCATTTGTCAGCTTCAGCCAGCTCGTCTCGTAGCTCTGCTCAGTGCTCACCACGACTCGAAATATGTATGCGGCCACCTCGTTAGGTCATATTCGTAAGTTCCTTGCTCCTTGCTCCATCACCCTCACGGATGATGTCTGCCAGATGGTCCCGACTATACAACCGTGTCGCCAACGGCTTGAGTGTCCAAGTCTGTCGCGTAGTCACGCCTTGGTGATACCGCTCGGGCAGCTTTCATGCCCAAGATTTAACTAGCTTTCGAAGGCCCTCGCTGAGGCTGCATCGTGATAGAATTCGTCGACGACTCCGACTGCAGCGAGAGTATGGGAGATGTTAAGGCGGCCGCCGCCCGTCCTTCAGGTCATCAACCTTTGCATTCCTGCGTTCGGGCATGCCAGCCGAAGTCGCATCACAGATATCTCGTTCGTCAAGTGGAGATCAGCCATCACGTATGGTGCGGTCGCAATTCTACGGGAACACATTTCCAACGTGAGTTACCGTGCTATGTTGACTTTAATCCAACTTATTATTGTAGATTTTTTATTATCTCGCAGATCCTGAAAGCAATGAAAGTCCTAGATCGCGCTGACTTCACTGCCGAAGTCATAACGGTCTTTTTCTCTGCTCTGCGAGATCGACGCCGGTTCAACACATATGACACAATCGGCACGATGCTGCTTCTTTGGCCTCCTCTAGGTCAATTCGCTTTCGCGATGGCCGAGGGCGGCCGGTTCGCATTCACGATGGACAAATGGGTAACCTCCCGTGGAGAGCCCTTGGATGTCTGGTTCCATTGGGTGGAAACGATATATGTGAGTTACATTACCGTTTCGCGATGGCCCACGTTACTTAGAACCGCCTAGATCGTCCTCGTGCCCTTCAACGACTCTCGACCTTTAAGATTTTGCATGCTTGTTGCGTGTATCACCGCGATTCTGAGTGTGTTAGGGACATGAATGCCAGCTTCGTGAACGAAGGGCGATAAAACATGGAACAGTCTCGTGTTGTTATCAGGATACGATACCACCTAGTCTCTACCCCGGTTCACCCAACCACGGCGGAGGAACAGCCATACGCGACGGCGATCCATGGGGGCGTAACACCCGATAATTGAGTCACCACGGACAAGATAGATACAGGGGAAAACACAGAGAATATCGTTCACATATCCTTGCGGGACAGAGTACGAAGCGTCACCTTCAAGACGACAACCACTTAAGATGTGACGAAGTTATGCGAGCATGGATGCAGGGTTGGTGTAGCGCCGTGGCTCGGAGCGGTGCGACCAGCACATCGTCGTGCGTGCCTTCTCCCTTACATGCGTTTCTATTTCTAACGAAATAGCTACTTTTCAGTCTCCGCCCATTGGCCAGCGCTAACAGCCATGACCATACTCCAAGTCGTCCGTCACCCTAAGTGACTACAGCAAGACACTTCACCGTGGGAGCAAGGACCGCCCTCACCACAAACTGCGGCATGGCACGTAATTTACACGTCGGGAACATCGAACGCCAGGCGAGGTTTGGAGGAGACGGATTGAGACGTGATTTCGGCGAGTCGGTGAGGTCCACCTCTTGGAGTGCGTCTACCCTTTCGCCGTCACCACATGAACGCAAAATAACGAAATGACCAGTGCGTTGGTAGACTTGACGAGCGTATCCTAATCATCAAAGCTATCGATCTAATTACGGATCCAATTTCGAACGAGCTTGATACGCGAACATGCGCAGTACGATGGGCAAAGACTGTTATTTGGTCTCGTCGTTATGTTGACTCTTTGTCTGGTGTTAATAATGCGATGGGGAGCTCGGTGAGTAAGAACCCGCCACTTTTCGCTTGGGTCTGTTAGTTGTGACGAGTTCTTGCGTGGTGGATCGATGGGAGAGGAGTAGTGGGAGAGGACATTGTCATTACACTTGAATTTCAAGTCGTGATTCACAGAGTACGTGCTTACCACACACCTTCAACTCTGGCAATTCGAGATCCAAACACAGCACCTTTGGAAAAGAGCTTTTGGACTGACTGTCCGGAGCGTCTCAGTCATGCACTCTTCGAGACACATCTAATATTCACATCACTATGGTACATTTCACAAGCACAGGGACATCAATTTGGGCAAGTATCATAAACTGGTTGATCATAGGTGCGCTAACGAGTAAGAGAACCTAACAAGCAAGCCTGTTAAGAATTCTTGATATAGTATTCAATAGTTCGAGAATTGGCTGCCCACCTTATATCATCTATCAATCACTTTGTGGACATCTAAAGGGTCCCTCTTCAATCTACATCCATAGCAGCACTTGAAGACTTGTATGTCACCATCCATTGGTTGTAGTTGGATTTAGGATCTAGACTGCGCAATGGCTTCATGACTGCATGTTGCTCTGCTGCATGTCTGGCTGATGTGACCACATTGAGGAAGACATGGAATTCCTTTGCAATCCCTGCAGTCTCTAAAATTTTGTAGGCTTTTGAAGTAGCTCCATAAACTGAGATTGCAAGTCTCTCTACATTATCAACATCCTGCTGTGCCCTTTTCAGGACCTTCTTTGCTGCTGACTGAGCTACCTGGGTGGTAGCATTTTTTAATCCAGTCTGTGCAATTTCAAGGTTAGTCAGAAACCGCTTGTAGTCATCTTGGGTGACATCCGGAAAGACTCTAGCATGAATGGGTGTATTTGCTTGGCTGTCTTTTGAATCTGTGCCCAACTCCATAAGTAGTGCAAGATATGGGAGAGGCATGGGTTTGTTAAGATCACGGGGGGTGGTGGGGCGAGGAATACCCAGTGGCCTGATGTTACGCTCAGCAATTTTGTCGTAGTTGTCTCGGAATTTCACTTGGCCTTGCACTCCAGAAAACAATTTTGGGTTGAAAGACTCATTCAAATTGCCATGGTAAATTGGAATTAAGAAGTCCATTGAGGCTTGGAGGAAACAGCACTGAAGGGCTCCTCCACGGGCCCACAAATTTGCGAGGAGTTTACTTTATAAACATGAGTCAGAATGAGTTGACCAATAAGAAGAAGTCTGTCTGCTCACGAATCTGGTTTCATGGGAAGATGATCATCTGTCTGTATCCAGTGTGTGAAGTTTATGTGACCATTAGCAAACTTGTCCTCATAGTCCTCCCGCACCTGACCAGCCCACCCATCTGCCAAAATTGTATCCAGAAAGTCCATGACAGAGATGGGTGCAAGAATGTCAGGAATATTTTTAACATGTTGGTCTGTGAGATTCTTTGGTGCAGCATGATGACGGGCAGTGAGCAGGAGCACTCGTGCAGCAAGTTCACCAAAAAGCCCTTTTTCCACAATGCCACTTTCACAAATTTTTGCACTGAAGGTAGTCATGGCATCACATAAGTGGTTGGCTATTTCAGAGCTTTTGGACTTCAAAGAGTACAGAGGGTTGTAAAGAACATTGAATGCTGCAACAGCTAGGAAAGGCTCTGAGGGTGACTCAGTGTAAAATGTTTCATGGCGCTTTGTAAATCCAGTCAGTAGACGCATGTGATCGGCAACACTACGATCCGCCATTTTGATGGCCTCTGCATTTGAAAGGGCCAGGTCAACACAGAATAGTTGACTGAAGAGAGACAAAACTTGATCTGGATTTTGTGGCTGAAAATAACGGCCGTGGAGAAGCTTAGCTATTGCAGTCCACATAATACTCTGCTTGTCATTAACTGCAGACATCAGACTATGCCATCTGTATTACAGAGATAAGTATTTTGTAACAGAACAATATTAAAAGCATACAGTGGTCTTCCATATGTAGCAAGATGTTTCAAAGTCTGCACTTCATTGGCTGTAATGCTAAGTTCTGGCCCAAGTCCTGCCGCTATAGCATGATGGTCAAAACCTAGATTAAAATATGGCGAAAACAATTTTCGGTTCTTGCTGTGGAGTTTCATAGAGAACACTTTTTGAAAATTAGCCAGTCAGATATTATATGGAGAATACAGATTGAGAACGTACAATCTCCAGTTGAAGGTGTGTAATACTTCACACTTGACTTTGTACCCATAAACACAACCCACATTTTCATATTTACATCCTGAAAGGACTGTAAACGAAGAAAAGCCCAGAAGCGTTTATTTAGTGTATGGGCCTCATCAACATATGTCACAAAATGACCATTCCCTACACCAAGTGCCTTGATAAATTTTGATAACTCTGTTGCAGCTTTCTCAGCACCTTTAGAAGCGAAGTAATATTTCTTTGCTGCCTCTACAATTTCATTTGCTGGTTTTTCATCACTTTCTGTCAGTGTCAGGAGAGGAGGCACTGTGGAACTAAATGCTGCTAGTTTCTATTACCAAAGATAAGGATAAGTGAATAAGCAACATCAGGAAAAATGCATGGGCTATAGAGAACTATATAGCAGCACTAGCTTCCTAGAGAATTTTAGAACCATGCACTAGATGAAACCTAATAAAATGCTAGGAGGCACTTGTTTACACATTTCCTAGTGACACCCAGTGCTTGGCAACATTAGAAATATTGCTATTATTCTAGTGAGTCATAGTATTTTGTTTAGTAGAGTGACAGAATAGATATGGAATCTGCTGCTAGTTGATGCACATATGCACTAGGAACATGTAGACAAACCAACTTTGTACTAGGCACAATCACAACAGTAAATAGTGAGCAAAAAGAATATTAATTAAATGCATTTTTAAAACAAATTATTAAAAATCAGAAAATCAGCCGCCATTATGCATCAGATCCCAGCCAGTTGTCCTCCTCCTCCTCCTCCTCATCAGTGGTTGGAGGAAAGGCTTCCTCTTCATCCAAACCAAGCTTGAGACTTCATAGCAAAACATTAGTAATAAAAAGAATCTTAGAAAGACTATAAAATTCACC